>JASPKZ010003310.1:0-69374 GCA_030220185.1 Diploptera punctata | reverse complement strand
ACTCACTGGCACTATCGAACCCATAGGTTCATGGCCACGCGCACATAAGCTCTCCATACATCCCTATCCTGAGCTTATGTTTTCCAATCATCCCCTGTATAATCTACTTCCGTCAAATCATGGATAATGTTGTTCTCCCACCTCATTCTTGTTCTACCAACTGGATGTTTTCCTTCTGGTTTTCCTACAAGAAGCCTCCATGCATGTCTTTCATTCCCCATTTGTGACATATGTCCTGCCCATCGTAGTCTACGAGACTTAACTGTTCTTATTATATCTGGTTTCCTACAAAGATCATATAACCACTGTTATGTAGTCTTCTCCATTCACCGTCTGTTGATCTCTTTTTTTGTCCAAAAGTTTTCCTAAGTACTTTATTCTCAATACTCGTAATCTCATTTCCTCCCCCTTAAAGTAAGAGTCCATGTTTCGCATCCATATAATATAACTGGTAGAATAATAGTTTATATTTTTTCAGTTTAACGTTTTTTGAAAGGAGTTGGGAGACAAGAGTCTCTCTAATGCATAATAGCACACATTTCCAGAATTGAGCCTATGTTTAATTTCTTTGTGCATCTCAAAACATGGTAAAAAAATGTGTTTTTACGTAAAATTATTTACTTAATTATAATGGGTTAATGCATTCTAATATAATAAATAGTTAGAATACATCAACAATGTCACATAAATGTGACAAAACTATAGTCTGCAGAATATAAAAAAAATATGTTGTGAGTGAAAATAAATAACTCAATATAATTAAAAGAAACCTCACAGTGTTATTTGCTACAAATATTAAATAAAATTACTTACTTGATAACGCCGTAACCATTCTGCAGACTGTCCTTCCACTGTCCCTCGTATGTGCTGATGCCGGGGGAATCCATGCGTCCCAGACCACACATGTGACTGTTCTGGAACTGCCCCATGTAGGCTCTGCCGTCCGGCCACTCCATCTTGCCTGCTCCTTGCAGCTTCCCACTGCACCATCTCCCTGCAAGTACAGACACACATTGGCAAAGTTTCAACAGTTTTTAGGTTGTCTGAAGATGAAAGCAAAGGCCTTTGAAACCGGTATCATCAAAACATGGAAATTTATGAGGTGATATTTAAATACATTTTATCCAACTCAATTTATAAATTGTGTTACTTCCCAATCTAATTTCTAATAAATTCTAAAATTGTAATTTTTTGTATTTTTTTGCAGTTTTTTTTATAAAGTTGTGGTATTGTTGAATATTATGACTTGAGCAGAATCCAAGCTACAGAAATAAAATTCTTACGTGAAATGGTACATAAAACAAGGAGAGACAGAATAAGGAATGACAAAATCAGGGAGACAATAAGGCTCGAATCTATGAATGCATTAGACCGTAAAAGTCATTCTCTGTCTGTAGAAATTTGCATCGAAATACGTTTTGCGTACTCAAAAATCTGTTCATGCGATAATAATTGTTGAAATTCCTAAGATACCTGGCGAGGTGACTTAGCAGACTAGAACTGCGAGGTGATTAGCAGAGAAACAAATCGTGAGCAACCCGATGGGAACCGATGTAATTTTAAACCTTGCTGCTTTATCCAAGATGTCGGACCTTGAAGACTTCGATGATGTTTTCGGTATATGCAGAGAAGAGGAATTTGATAGAGTCTACCACAGAATTCAATTGGAAGAACAGGAGAATCGGCGTAATATTGCACGATGCAGACATCGTCGTATACGGTATTATTTGAGGGACGCAAGCATAAATGCATGCCTCGAGCAGTTGAAAATAACAGAAGTGGTTTTATCGCTGAGAATTCTAGGTAATTTCTTGCCAATATTACGAAAACGACGACTTTCATGCATGACCAGTTAGTGGGTAGCTAATTCGATCTTTGCACTTGTTCACGGTGAGTCAGCTCACCAGTGATTGGAAGTAATTTGAGTAGAGACTAATGTATTTGCATGTGGCCCTAAGTATGGAAAAATTAACAACAGACATAGAAAAAAGTAGACTAAAATGGTTTAGACATTTAAAAAGATTGGAAAAGGAAAGACTACCACAAAGACTGTTAAATCTCAAGATACAAGGAAAAGAACCACGAGAAAGATGGATTAACCAAGTGAAGAAAAGTCTACAAGAGAGAGGATACGACAGGGAAGAACTAAAAAGAAGGAATGCATGGGAAGATAGAGATGGTTGGAGGCATATTTGGAATTGACCTTCCGAAAGGAGGACATGATAAGAGGATGATGGTAAACTCTTATAGGATATAACACTATGAGATTTAATCATCATCATTGTCCTTTCAAGTATTAGGCCCAGTGGCCCATTACGGTCTCCCGCCATCTGTGAAAAGGTCGACCCACAGATCTTCTGCCTCGAGGAATGTAGTGAAGAATTTGTTTTGGTATTCTGTGACGATCCATGCGCTGAATATGGGCTAGCCAATTGTTTCTATATTCTTGGAGGTATTCAGATATAGGTACGATGTTTAACTCTCTGGCTATTGTTGAATTTCTTTGGTGGTCTAGAAGGCTATAACCTGCAGTTCGTCGCAGAAATTTCATCTCCGTGGCTGTAATATGACAATCATCCTGAGTTCAGATGGTCCAAGCTTCACTGCCATAACAGATTATGGGTCTAGCGAGAATTTTATAGATATTCATTCTTGTGTGTCTCTGCACTTTTGATGGTTTAAAAACTTGGTTGATAATTCTTAAAGTTTTATTATAGTTTTGTATTTTAAAGGATATATCACATTCCTCATTATAAGTTAGATTATATCCTAAGTATTAAATGAATTAACTTGCTCTAATATTGAATTCTGAATACAAATTTTACTTCTTACTGGGAATTTCCCTTGAAAGGCCATAACTTTACATTTTGTTGTTGATATTTCCATATTAAATTGTTCGGCTCTTATATTAAGATGATGAGTGGAATATTTATGACATTTAATTTAAAATTTAAAATAAAATTCTTTGCACCTCACCTCACGTCCTGGCTACTAATTAAAGCAGTTTCAAAACCTGTGTGTTTTGAAAATTTTTTTAAAAGTTTAATATAAGATTGGCACCAAAGAATGAATACAGCCTGAATAGCATAATAAAATTGGTTATAAAACAAAATCCATTGAATCATTGACTGCCATTTGGGGCAATCAAACTGAGTGAGAGAATACCTGTATACTTGGCGTCCTTGTACACCTGGTGTTTGGTGAACGTGTACTTAGCATTCCTGACAGCAGGTGGAGGGTGAGTGTGATGTTTGTGCAGACACTTCTTTATCGCAGTCTGTAAGCTCTGCAGCCATTCTGTGCGTTCAGCTGCAGTCGGAGTGAACAGTATCACAGTGTCCTCTGGCATCGTCAGCTGCACTGCGTTCTGTGGGCAAACGTAACACACAATCTGTTAAAATAACAAGCAATGTTAACTGTTATTCACACAACAGTTAAGAGTAGAGAAACAGCTATAACGGTTTATAAATTAAATAAGCATTTATCAAAGTCACATAAAACTTTTTTATTTAACTTTTATAGGAATTAATCAGTATGAGGTTTAATTTATGGTGAAATTAAATGTTTCTAACTCTCCTCATACAAATCTTCTAAGTAGATTGTGATTTCGAGACCATAACGGTCTCATCTTCAGTACTATTTTGGCGACTGATCTTATGATGTTTTTATTATTGATTTAACACTTCTCACTGAAAGATAAATTATATTTGAAGAGAAAAATGTTTGCCTACACGGATACTCGAACTCGGGAATTTTGCCTTTCCGGGCCAAATGCTCTACCAACTGAGCTACCGAGGCGAGTTACGATCTAGATGCAAATTTTTCTCTTATATACATTATAATTCCCTCTCACCAAATGCTTTTGAAACCATTGCTTCTATCTTTACAAATGGCGGCTTCTTAGTTAAGAAGACATTTATTGGGAATTTAACACTACTTTATAAATATATATATATATAAAGATAGAAGCAATGGCTTCAAAAGCATTTGGCGAGAGGGAATTACAACGTATATAAGAGAAAAATTTGCGCCTAGATCGCAACTCGCCTCGGTAGCTCAGTTGGTAGAGCATTTGGCCCGGCAAGCCAAAGGTCCCGAGTTCGAGTCTCGGTCTAGGCAAAAAATTTTCTCTTCAAATATGACTGATGTTATGTCGATCGAAAGGAACTCTTCTTCTTCCCTCTGTTGGTGGACCGATGAACCTCTGGATCAGGTCAGAATTTACGGGAATTTCAAAGTTCATAAGTTTTCCTTTGTTTTTCTGAATGTGGATCTTTTCCCAAACCGTAATAGTTTTTTATTAGTCCAAGATCCGGCTGCAAGATTACTACGTTCATCGAATGTGTGAACAAAATCAATTTGTTCATAAAATTGTGAATTACTGAATATACATTTGCCGAGTTGCCTATTAAAATTCGGCTGTCTGTATGTTTAATTAAAATATAATTTATTTATTTATTCATTCACTTGTTATTAAAATAAATTATAATCCAGTTCGCAGAAATCAATGTATAGAGCTTGAAAAGTTTTGGTTGCCATTCCACACTTGGTTGTAAACCTCCTCGCGGCTACAGCAGGCTGTGACATCAATCAGTAATAAAATGGTTGCAGGGTAGGTATGTATTTATTGTTTTATATTGTTTCAAATAAAGTTCAGTTCATTTAAAATGCAGTGATTTGTTTCGTATAATGTATATTAACACTATCTTTTGAACATATTTTTGTATATACATTGTACGTAGTGTATATAAAGGGCAGTGGTTTTACTTCCCGCTGCGAGAGAACAATATAAAACAATAAATACGTACTTACCGCCGTTTTATTACTGATTGGTGTCACAGCCTACTGTAGCCGCGAGGAGGTTTACAGCCAAGTGTGCAATGGCAACCAAAACTTTTCAAGCTCTATACATCGATTTCTGCTAACTGGATTATAATTTATTTTAATAACAAGTGAATCAAATTATTTTGAATAAATAAATTATATAAAATTCATCGGAGAACATATTGTTTAAACAACTCACCTCATAGGAATCATGCTTCCATGATATCGCGAATTCAAACACAGTCGTATTCATCTTCAGCCATAACTGTGTTTGAAAACCGCGGTATAATGGAAGCATGATTCCTATGAGGTGAGTTTTTTAAACAAAATGTTCTCCGATGAATTTTAATGATTATACCTCATAATGTTTACTTCCCAACATTAATTTAATATAAATAAACTATATTTTAATTAAAACATACTGGCGGCCAAATTTTAATAGGCAACTCGGCAAAAATGTATTCAGTCATTCATAATTTTATGAAAAAATTGATTTTGTTCATACACTCGATGAACATAGTAATCTTGCAGCCGGATCTTGGACTATGTTTTTATTTCAAACTAGCTAATATCTGGGGCTTTGGTAGGTCTTGACTCATACAATGGTTTACAGTTTACAGTTCCCTTGTGAGAACTCTCATAAATCATTCTTCTCCCTTAAAGTAAGAGTCCATGTTTTGGAGCTCTGTCGTAACACCTTACGATACGGGACGTACTTGGATGGTATCAGTATCCTGCACTGCATCGACCCAGAGTGTGTTGAGAGGGTGCACCACGTGTGTGCTACCGGTGACGTGCACCAGGATGTCGGTGAACAATATGAACCAGTGCGACGAGAAGCGTCCGGAGTTGATGACAGATATGGGATGAGTTCGCGACTCCCTGATCAGACGTCGCTCTGGTGTCCGTAGCACCTCGATGGCTTTGCCAGACGTGTCCCAGAACTTCCTCGTCATCTCAGCCTCGCCCGTCTTCTGTTCCTGCTCCTCCCACAGCTGGTCCCACTTGGCGAGCACCTCCTTTACCTTGTGTTCGCTGCCGGCCTGCTAAACCACACAATAGCAACTATCAGCGTTAGGGAAATTATTCATTATGCATGTTAAAATGGATCACAAGTTAATAATGACCATTTAACTCATGCCGCAAATGGTAGTCAATGACCAATCACATTTCAATGATTTTTTATTTACAAACAATCACAGTCATGTTTCGCCTAGAATTTACCAACTAAAGTTTATCATAAGTAATGCCACGAGTGATTTCCAAATTATCGATAAATTTGGTAATCACTCGTGACATTTGTTAGGACTATTTAACGAATAAAATTAAGCTGTTTACTCACAAATCATTATTTAAATATAGTTATTTTAAAATATTTACATATTTAATGTAAACGGCGATGTTTGGAAACAAATGAGAAACGATAGGTTCGCTTCATCTGCTTCTTTTGTTTATCACTTCAACAGATCATACTATTTATTGCCAAAGGAACGCAATATTGTAAGAATGCTCTCTAGTGGAGAAAAAATGAAACACATCAAATTGTATATTAATTCATTTCTGATGTCGTATGATGTAAATATGACAATTATATTTTTCTGGATTGTTACCTGGGAAAAAATACATTTAAGAAAGTGCAAACAGTGGTTTCTTTTTTTGGTGGTATAATCAATTGCTACAAATGTTTTTATATTAACTCCTGCAAGTGCTATGCCATGACATCCATGCACTATATATACAATCTGGTAGCCGTATTTCTTACAGTCAGTCACTGCAAAATATTAAAAAGGAGGAGCTTTCTTTAATATGGTAAATTTAATATTGATAAATATTTGGTGAAACACGACTGTGATTGGTTGTAAAACAGAAATCATTGAAACGTGATGGTCATTGACTCCCATTTGTGGCGTGAGTTAAATAGTCATAATAAAGAAAACACCTCCTTTTTAACATTCTGAATAGGTCATATTATTTTGTAGTGACTGACTCACCAAGAAATACAGCTACCAGATTGCATATATAGTGCATGAATGTCAACACATAGCACATGCGGGAGTTAACATAAAAACATTTGTAGCAATTGATTTTACCACCAAAAAAAGAAACCACTGTTTGCACTTTCTTAAACGTATTTCTTCCCAGGTAATAAAATTCCAGAAAAATATAATTGTCATATTTACATCATAGAGAACATCAGAAATAAATTAATATACAGTTTGATGTGTTTCATTTTTTCTCCACTAGAAAGCATTTTTACAATATTGTGTTCCTTTGGCAATAAATGATATGATCTGGTTTCAGTGACGAACAAAAGAAGCATATGAAGCGTACCAATCGTTTCTCATTTGTTTTCAAACATCGCCGTTTACATTAAATGTATAAATATTTTAAAATAACTATATTTCAATAATGATTTGTGAGTAAACAGCTTAATTTTATTTCTTAAATAGTCCTAACATGTCCTGCGCCATAGCCGAACGGTTAAGGTAGGAAGCCTTGGCGCAGAGCTACGGGACTTGCGCTGGTTCGAGTCTCCATGGGGGAAGAAATTTTCTCATGGTATTTCGGCCAGTATGGGACCGGTGCCCACCCAGCATCGTGAGGCAATTGGGTAGCTACAATAAGTAGCGGCTCCAGGTTGAGGAACCAGCTATAACGGCTGGGGGACTCGACATGCTAACCACATGTCACGCCTACACTGGCTGTTGATCATCTACCTCTGTGATTGACACATGTGGATGTGAAGGGCCAGCAGCCGGCTGGTAAAAGGGCAACCGCTGAAAAGTGGAAAGACCCTCATCGGAAAATAGTCCTAACAAATGTCACTCTTGATTTCCAAATTCTGTAGATAAATTGGAAATCTCTCGTGGCATTACTTATGAATAAGGCCCTGTTCCTGTCAGCGCCCTCTTGTCCTTGGTTAAGGGAAAAGATGTTTGCAATGTTGGTAGTAACAGACAACCTATTAACTCACTATTGTAAGAACTGGATGATGTTTGATGTTTTTATTATAAACTAATTAATACCCGGCGTGTGTTCCTACGCCTAAATAAATGAAAATTAATTTATGGTAAAATTAAATGTTTCTTACCTCTCCTCATATAAATCTTCTAAGTAGATCGTGATTTCGAGACCATAACGGTCTCATCTTCAGTACTTTTTTGGCGACTGGTGTTATGTCGATTGGAAGAAACTCTTCTTCTTCCCTCTGTTGGTGGACCGATAAACCTCTGGATCAGGTCAAAATTTGTGGGAATTTCGAAGAAACAATGAAAACAAGAAATAATTTGGAATTTATAGAAAGACTACACATATAGACAACTATATTAAGGCTTCAGGATTCAACCATTTTTCTTACAAAGAGGCAGCATTCAATAGCAAAAGAACTTTGAAATTCCCGCAAATTTTGACCTAATTCAGAGGTTCATCGGTCCACCAACAGAGGAAGAAGAAGAGTTTCTTCCGATCGACATAACATCAGTCGCCAAGAAAGTACTGAAGATGAGACCGTTATGGTCTCAAAATCGTGATCTACTTAGAAGATTTGTATGAGGAGAGGTAAGAAACATTTAATTTCACCATAAATTAAATAAACCTCATAGCGATTAATTCCTATAAAAGTTAAAAATGAAAATAATGTGTTTTTATGTTTAGTTGAATAAGTAAAAGGAAAAATATATATCACAATTATTTTTAGATACCCCGTGTTGCCCGGGAATCTACTTATCCCCATCTTGTTGGCATAAATGAGCTGAAAAACAAAATTCGTTAGTGTGAGTTATTCGTAAAAGATAAACATACGGTGTCATGGATTTTTTTGTAGACTTTGAGATATTCAATTCTGTGTATTTGTTATAGTTAAACCCATCCCCATCCACCTCTCATTTAAAGTCGAGCTCTGCTACCCCAGAAAATCTGATTTAAATCCCAAGTCCTACTGCATGGCATTTAAATGTAAACACAGCAACTTAATGGTAGTAAAAGATTCCGGGCTATGTGGCCGTGGTCTATAACTGGCGTTTCTTCCAGACGTTTCTCCCTCAACTGCGGAGGGCATCTTCAGTGGCGAGCGCTTCCAGCTCGCTGTCGATAGTGAGTCTACGACAGGGAAACAAGAGCTGGAAGCGCTCGCCACTGAAGATGCCCTCCGCAGTTGAGGGAGAAACGTCTGGAAGAAACGCCAGTTATAGACCACGGCCACATAGCCCGGAATCTTTTATTACCATGATTACCGGCTGTGAAAGCCTGCATTGCCAACTTAATATTACCTCCAGTAAGTAAAATGGATTTAAAAACCACTAAACTGATATACAACAGGGTTATTCTCAGATTTCACCCACTCCCAATCACTTGGCGTGATATGGCTTTGTTTTTTTGCAGGTGGCGGGACAATAAGTTCATTATCACTCTCACCGCTCTCTTCTTCAGCAGAAGTTGCTTCCGAATCACTTATAGATTCATCAATACTTCTCTCATCACTAAATATATCACAAACTTCTCAATCACTGCCTAATTCAAACTCTAATAATTTCCTAATTCCATCACTGTCAATACCCTTAACTTTCCTTGGCGCCATTTTTCTTACTGCTGACACTTTTTTTTTTCTGAGGGTAAAACTCGTTCTGGAAATTTCTAAATGGCGTGGAGGGGATGAAATAGCATTCTTGTGAATGTGTAGAAGAAGAAAAAGTGTATGTAACAGATATCTATGAGCAGCAAAATAAATTAAAAATGCATTTTTTCGATCTCTGCACTGCGCGACCACGGGTCGTCATACGATTTTAGTGCTTAAGAACGTCATGCGATCTCAGCTCGTCATCCGATTAAATGGGTTAAGCAGCCATTTAAGCGTCCAAAAAGTTACTTTTTTTTCACGTTTTTCACTAAAAAGGATGATTTTTTTTAAGAGTGAAGGGATTGAGTATTACAACTCTCTTATAGCCTATAACCTTCCCGGGAAACTCCCGAACATTTTGCAAAAAGCCCCATCACATTCAGATGAACATTAAATACAAACAAACAAACAAACAAACAAACAAACAAACAAACAAATAAACTTTATTTGAAGAGAAACATTTTTAATAGTGAGTGGAGAACATATTTTAATCGACTCACCTCATACATTTTCAAACTTCTTTGATATTCCCAATATTAATTTATAGAAACATTTTTTGCCTAGACCAAGACTCTAAGCTGGGACCTTTGGCTTTCCAGGCCAAATGCTCTACCAACTGAGCTACCGAGGCGAGTCGCGATCCAGATGCAATCTTCCTCTTATCTACGATGTAATTCCCTCATGCCAAAAGCCTCTGCTTTTATCTTTGCAAATGGTGGCTTCTTGTTTAAGAAGACATTTTTATTTCGGAATATAAACACTACTTTATAAAGCCAGTAGGGCTTCTATTGATGTTTTTATTATTAATTTAACACTTCTCACTGAACGATAAATTATATTTGAAGAGAAAAATAACAGTTTATAGCCTTCGGCACTCCCAGGAATTGAATAAATCTTCTTGTATCTTGTAAGTCCATGTTTCCCTTAACAGAGATAAGGAAAGTAAATTGCTATATTTGAAGAAGAAAATATACGCACAAACTGATATATCTTTTTCTCTTCAAATATAATTATCCTTTATTGACATGTATTAAATGAATAATAGGAACATAAAAAAAAATAATCAATTGAGTTGGTGTTTACTTGATGAAAATCCATATTTGTTAATTAAATAAAAATAAAACATAGTTTTATTTGATTTTCATATTTATTAAGATATAATTCAGTGACAGCTGTTTCGGTACACTGTACCTTCTTCAGACATGTTAACAAATTATGGATTGTGTTCCAACTGATCTAAGCAACAATCAACAATATTTATTTAAATTTTTAATTTAACAAAGGCGATTCATTCAAATCAAGTTGAGAATTTAACAGTTTGTTACTACTTTTAAATTTATTAATTTCTACAGCCTCCAAAAGATCTAACTTCTTACCCTTATCACAAACATGTAAAATTTCAAAATTTGGGTCGAAACAATGATTAAATTGGAATAGGTGGTTAGCATATTTTGAATATTCTAAATTTCTGTTATATGCTCTCATGTGTTCCTTTATCCGAGAGATAAAAGGTCTACCAGTTTGTCCTATATAGACATTGTCACATGTGCCACACTTCAATTTATATACACCTGAAAATTTTTCTTTTTTTGTTTTGGTTTTATTGTTTTTTATTATATTTTGTAGAGTTTTATTAGTTTTAAATGCCACATTAATGTTCAACTTTTTGAAGTGTTTAGATATTTTATTTGAAAGTGGGCCTATGTATGACATTACGACAATCAGTTGGAACACAATTCATAATTTGTTAACATGTCTGAAGAAGGTACAGTGTACCGAAACAGCTGTCACTGAATTATATAATAAATATGAAAATCAAATAAAACTACGTTTTATTTTTATTTAATAATAAAAAAATGTGCATTTAGATTGGAGGCCTATGTACTTCATTTGGAAAGAGCAGTAGTGTATAGAACTAGACCTTTGGGTTCAAACCTCAGTCTCCACATAAATTTTCTCATCAAATGTAATAAGGAATTACTTCCACCTTTATAAACTCATTCCCTGATAATTACACTATGATTTTGTGTAGGTTGGTTCACAAAATAGGCCCATGCTGTTATTTTTAACCAGCCTAATGATCACCTGATATCCACTGCAGGTTCGTTGAATTCATTCTAGGAGGAAAAAATCGTTAATTAGGCCTATAAATTCTCCAAGAACTTTATTTTAATGAACAAAGAATTCATAAGAATTAAATTAATCGTGATTATTTCATACCTCATATTTCTATATTTCTTTAAATACAGCACTGCAGTATCAGCAATTTCTTAACACCATCATCAGCTGTTTTTACGATTGTCAATTTTTACTTTTGTTGATAATTATCCAAACTGCCATCTGATGTTCTTTTAAAGAATTATTTTCTAAACTGCCATCTGGTGTTCATTTTAATGAATCATTTTCTAAACTGCCATCTGTTGTATTTTTGAAGAACTTTGTAATCAAGCTAGGTTCATCTGGAATTTCGAAGTTCATGGTTCTAGTATGGTTTTTTTGAATATATATTTTTTCCCAAACATCTATCAAAACCTTTAGATTTAACAGTTTGGGAAAAAATATATATTCAAAAAAACCATACTAGAACCATGAACTTCGAAATTCCAGATAACCTAGCTTCATTACAAAGTTCTTCAAAATACAACAGATGGTGGTTTAGAAAATGATTCATTAAATTAACACCAGATGGCAGTTTAGGAAATAATTCTTTAAAAGAACATCAGATGGCAGTTTGGACAATTATCAACAAAAGTAAAAACTGACAATCGTGAAAACAGCTGATGATGGTGACAAGAAGTTGCCGATACTGCAGTGCTGTATTTAAAGAAATATAGAAGTATGAGGTAAGAAATAATCACGATTAATTTAATTCTTATGAATTGAACCTCATAATGTTAAAAATTCCCAAATTTAATATATAAAAATAGAACAAAGAATTCCTTAAGTTATGTAGGTAGGAAATAACACTACGAGGTTTATTTTAATATTGTTGAGTTGTTTCTTGACTCACCTCATACTTCATAGTTGGACATCAGTTGTGAACGTAATACAGCATTGAGAATGTCACGAATGAAGTGAAGAAACTCGAGTATGCAAGGGAGTTAAGAAGTATGAGGTGAGTCAAGAAACAACTAAACAATAATAACAGAATTCCTTTTTCAAACTATGTCGAATAAAAGAAAAAGTATGAAAGAAGAAGCATTTTCAGTCATCAATTGTTTTCGCAACGTAGCCTATGTTACATTTCACCAGAATTTTGTACTTTTTAAACATTTTATTAGCCTTATATTCATGAAAATGCAGTTGAAACCAAGGTCATTATTTAATTTGAATTGCATTTTTACATCCTTTTTTTTTACACCTTGGGTTCAAACCTCTCCTATTACTCCTGGCGCGACAGGCCTACAAGGCCCTTAGCCTATCAGCCGGCTGCTGTCCTCACATCCACATGTGTCAATCACAGAGGTAGATGATCATCAGCCAGTGTAGGGGAGACATGTGGTTAGCATGTCGAGTCCCCCAGCCATTATAGCTGATTTTCTCAACCTGGAGCCGCTACTTATTGTAGCTACCCAAATGCATCACGATGCTGGGTGGGCACCGGTCCCATACTGGCCGAAATACCATGAGAAAATTTCTTCCCCCATGGAGACTTGAACCAGCGCAAGTCACATAGCTCTGCGCCAAGGCTTCCTGCCTTAACCACTCGGCTATGGCGCGGGACCGTTCAAACCTCAGTCTAGACATAAATTTTCTCATCAAATGTAATGAAGAATTACTTCCACAATTTGTTTTGAGACTCATAGTTGCCAACCTGAGGAAGTTGACTCTGAAGAGAAAGCCATATATGAGCCAACAATTGACTATTACAAAGATAAATACCAACTAGATAGTATAACTGTCACAGGATTGATGATCGGGGCAAGAGGTACTATACCAGGATTCATAGCCAAATTTTGGAATTCCTTGATTGATTGGACAGGGTGTATCTTTCTAAAATTGCCATCGCTGCCATTAGAGAATCAATTTCAATTTTCTGATCCGATTGAGGGTCTTTCCACTTTTCAGCGGTTGCCCTTTTACCAGCCGGCTGCTGGCCCTTCACATCCACATGTGTCAATCACAGAGGTAGATGATCATCAGCCAGTGTAGGGGTGACATGTGGTTAGCATGTCGAGTCCCCCAGCCGTTATAGCTGGTTCCTCAACCTGGAGCCGCTACTTATTGTAGCTACCCAATTGCCTCACGATGCTGGGTGGGCTCCGGTCCCATACTGGCCGAAATACCATGAGAAAATTTCTTCCCCCATGGAGACTCGAACCAGCGCAAGTCCCGTAGCTCTGCACCAAGGCCTAAAATTTGATTTCTTTTAAATGTATTTACAAAATGTATTTCATCAATTCGAAAAATTAATTGTCTGTATTACTTTGTCCTTGAGGCAATCCTCTAATGAGGAAAGTTGTATGTAATAAAAAAAAACTCATTCCCTAATAATTACACTATGATTTTGTGTAGGTTGGTATACCTGCTGTATGATGGAGCGGTAGCACTTGAGCCTCTTGAGAGGGTGCAGCAGTGCACAGGACACAACATTCTCCTGGTTCTTCTTATTCTTCTTGCCAGGCTCGTGGAACGCCTGGTACATCTTGTGCGGCACGTCCACCAGTCTGGATATGTGTGCAAACCCCCCCAGAGCTATCACATCACACACAACACTCAGGTAACTGCGGTAAGTCCTCACAAACTCGTCTGCATTCTGCACGACCATCGGCGGAGCTTCGTGGTGTTGGAGGGAGTGGACGTGCAGACATGTCAGGTGCATGACGTCCGAGTGACAGCCACACAGAGCGTCGTACACATTTGTTTCCTGCACCAGACAACATTTCTTGTGCAGCGGCTTCATCAGTGCCAAGTGAACCAGAAGTGTCTCCTCCAGGAAGTTCTGTTCCTGCACCAGTTCCTGCTCCGGTGCTAGCGCCAGCGTACCAAGGCAACCACTGATATGTCTTGTTGCGAAGATATGTTTGTACATCATCGTGTTCTCCACGTCCACCTTCATCACAGTCTTGTTGCTGCAACACAATTCTAACCTTATTAAGTTATGTAACACTAAGAAACTGGGACTGGAAGTAAATATCAATAAAACTAAATATATGGTCACACGTAGAAATACATATATAATGGAAATGGACAGCTAATGACAAATGAGGGAAATTTTGAGGAAGTGACTGAATTCAAATACCTAGGAACAATAATCACAAATAGGAATGGGATGCACAAAGAAATTAAACATAGGTTCAATTCTGGAAATGCGTGCTATTATGCATTGCAGAGACTTTTGATGTCCCAACTCCTTTCAAAAAAGTTAAACTGAAAATATATAAAACTATTATTCTATCAGTTATATTATATGGGTGCGAAACATGGACTCTTACTTTAAGGGAGGAAAGGAGATTACGAGTATTTGTGAATAAAGTTCTTAGGAAAAATTTTGGACCAAAGAGAGATGAACAGATAGGTGAATGGAGAAGACTACATAACAACGAACTACATGGTCTTTATAGAAGCTAGACATAATAAGAACAGTTAAGTCTCGTAGATTGCGATGGGCAGGACATGTTGCACGTATGGGGAATGAAAGACTTGCATGGAAGCTTCTTGTAGGAAAGCCAGAGGGAAAACGCCCAGTTGGTAGACCAAGAATGAGGTGGAGAATAACATTAACTATGATTTGAGGGAAGTAGATTATAGAGGGAACAATTGGAAAGCATTAGCTCAGGATAGGGATGTATGGAGAGCTTATGTCCGTGCGGCCATGAACCTACGGGTTCGATAGTGCCAGTGAGTAAGTAAGTAAGTGGGGGCATGCCATAGCGTAGTGGTTAAGGCACTGAGCTACAAGCTGGAGGGTCGAGGATTCAAGTCCCGTTGGGGTCAAGATTTTTAAACTGACCCAAATCCTCTGGTGGCACTATGGCCCTGGGGTCGACTCAGCCTCTAACGGAAATGAGTACCAGACGCTTGTTCTGGGGTAAAGGCGGCCGTCACCCAGGGCTGACATCCCGGCTGACATAAAGTGTCGATTGTCTAGAAAAAGTGGGAGCCTTAACCTCCTACTACCCCAAGGGCCTCCGGGCCTGTTGTGGGATCAAAAAAAAAAAAGTAAGTGATAGTTCCATGTTTTGTTTCTTTCAAGTTTTGAAATAAGAAATATAATTTCATATCTTATCAACTTAATAAACAGACACATCCTGTGCCTTCCATTATTTGATGATAAACATCATACTTTGCACTCTACTGTTTGCAAAATGTTTTATTTGTTCTATAATGAATATATAACGCCCTTTGTATGCCCTTTGTACCCTACAACGTCTAGTTCCATCTATTTACCATTCACAAATCCTTACTGGTCTCTGATCTAATGTATCTTATCTAACCGACCATGTTGTATGTGTGACGTCAATTGTATGCATGCATCAATGATATACGAGGGTGGATCAAATATAAACCGGAATTTGTATCTGGAGGCTCTGGTAGCAAACTGCAAAGGTTGCAGTTTGGAGGGGAAGTTGGTGGGGGTGTCTGGAGTAGGGATCTTGATGTGTCGCACTCCAAAGAGCAGCCGCTTGCTTCAGTACGCCATGAGTGAGCAAGAGGTACACACGTCTGTTGCACAACGCATTATTATTAAGTTTTTGGTGAAAGAAGGCACTAAACCTTCTGAAATTTTGAGAAGGCTCCATGCGCAGTTCAGGGAAGCAACCCTTTCGAAGACGCAGGTGTATGATTGGCGCAAAAAAATTTTAGCAGGTCGGGATTCAGTGGAAAATGTGCCCCACCAAAGACGGCAACGAACAAGCATCACTGCAGACAACATTCGTGCTGTATGGGACCTTATTGAGGAGGATCGGCGCGTAACAATTTCTGAAATTGCTTCACACGTTGGAATAAGCTTCAGAAAGCAGCATATCGCAACAAGCTCCACCGGAAACCGATCCGAAATGTGATTGTGCTGCATGACAATGCAAGGACACACACTGCTCGGTTGACACAAGAAAAACTGACGAAAATGCATTGGACACCTCTGGAACATCCTCCTTACAGTCCAGATTTGTCACCCTGTGACTACCTTTGTTTGGGCCACTGAAAGAAGACCTGGGAGGAAGGCAGTTTGGTGACAATGCAGCGGTAGAGGAGTTCGTGCGCAACTGGCTGACTACACGTCATCCCTCATTCTTCAAGGACAGCATCAAAAAGTTGCCAACTCGATGGCAAAAGTGTGTTGGAAATGCAGGAGACTATGTAGAAACATGAGGTGGTGGTTTTGTATTTTTTTGTTAATTCAATAAAATTGTAAACAATAATTCCAGTTTATATTTGATTCACCCTCGTAAATTGTAATGGCCGGCGGCCGAGAGTTAGTCTTAATACTGTAAAATTACTACGAAGAATCTGTGAATAAAAGATTGATTTTTCACAAACTTGTTTCATTCCAACAATTGCAAAGTAACTTATTTAACTCTAGTTCTACCTTCGTTTCCTAGATGTCAGTATGAGGCGGAACGCTGACCATGGACCACTCAAATGACATCTATATGAAAACAAGTGTAACTAATATTTTATATTTGAAGAGAAAAATTCTCACCTAGACTGAGACTCGAACCCAGGATCTTGGCTTTCTGGGCCAAATGCTCTACGAACTGAGCTACCGAGGTGAGTTGCGATCCAGATGCAAATTTTTCTCTTATATACGTTGTAATTCCCTCGCGCCAAATGCTTTGAAACCTTTGCTTCTATCTTTGCAAATGGCAGCTTCTTAGTTAAAAAGACATTTATTGGGAATTTAACATTACTTTATAAAGCAAGTAGGGCTTCTATTGATGTTTTTTATTATTAATTTAACACTTCTCACTGAAGGATAAATTATATTTGAAGAGAAAACTAACAAGCCGCCATTTGCAAAGACAAAAGCAATGATTTCAAAGTATTTGGCACGAGGGAATTACAATGTATGTAAGAGAAAAATGTGCGTCTAGATCGCAACTCGCCTCGGTAGCTCAGTTGGTAGAGCATTTGGCCCGGAAAGCCAAAGGTCCCGGGTTCGAGTCTCGGTCTAGGCGAGTATTTTTCTCTTCAAATAAATTTATCGTTCAGTGAGAAGTGTTAAAATGATAATAAAAACATCAAGTGTAACTAAATTAGTATGGTTCAAATTCTTCCCTGTAGGGGGAGAGCGCCTAAAATCTCTGTTAAGGGAAACATGGGCTTACAAGATACAAGAATATTAAATTAGCAACAAAAAATGGTCACTGTTTAAATAAACTAATAAAAACTAACAAAAATGGAAATTATATTAAATTAATGTTGGGAAGTAAACATTATGAGGTATAATCATTAAAATTCATCGGAGAACATTTTGTTTAAACAACTGACCTCATAGGATTCATGCTTCCATGATATCGCGATTTCAAACATAGTCATGTTCATCTTCAGCCATAACTCCGACTGACGAAATTCTTCGGCCGTCAACTATTTCGTCAGTCGGAGTTATGGCTGAAGATGAACATGACTATGTTTGAAATCGCGATATCATGGAAGCATGAATCCTATGAGGTGAGTTGTTTAAACAATATGTTCTCCGATGAATTTTAAAAATGGAAATATTGATCAAAAAAATAAAAATCAGGAATATATCAAATAGAATGTACTGGTTGTGATAAAATATATATAGGAAAAGCAAAAAGAAACCTGAAATAACAATCAAGGAACACATAAGAAATATTAAAAATGGGGAAATAGAAAAATCTGCAGTTGCTGCTCATGTTTGGTCTGAAAAACACATTATAAATTTGAACACAAATTATTAAAACAATTAGAAAATAGGAAAGAACTCATCATTTGGGGGAAAAAAAACCTACATTCAGAATGATTAAAGTTAAAATTCAAATTGTACCTGTTGGTAGGTGCCGTTGTCCTCAACTTTGTTAATATATTGTATATAAAATTAACTGGAGCGCTTTCAGAAGTTATCTTCCATCTTCTGCAGGTTGAGTTTCCCATTACATGAGATCGTCAAAAACAAGTCAGTTGCTGCTACAAACAGTTGGAGTATACATCACCGTACAGAACGAGTAGTGGAAGCTCAACCTGCAGAAGATGGAAGATAACTTCCGAAAGTGCTCCAGTTAATTTTACATACAATATTTTAACAAAGTTGAGGACGACGGCACCTACCAACAGGTACAATTTAATTTTTAACTTTCATCATATGACTTCACCTCAATGGAATTTGATATGAATTTTACTAGTATTGACACATTCAGAAGAACAAAAAAGTCATGAATTTTTAAATTCCTGCTGAATGTGACCTAATTTGGAGGTTCTTCGGGAAGCCGGAGGAGGGAGCTGATATCAACATCTAGGAACCACAACAGTCTATTATAGCTGATGATGATATAGAAGATTGTATCAAAACATGTTTGAGAATAAATCAACAATAAATTGAGGTAAGATGTTCCCAGTCTCAAAAAAACTTGATTAAAAGAACCTCAAAATATTACTTCCTAAAATCAACTTATTAAGAATGACTATTGAAGACTGCTTGTTTATGTGTGATGTATCGTTTACTAATATCTTCAACATCTATAAAAATAATGAAATCTCTGTTAAACAAGATGGCAAATTATCTTCTTGGGAAAAGATCAACACTGGAGTAAGACAGGGATGTGGACTTTCACCGGTGCTTTTCATTATATATACGAATAAATTAATAAACAAATGGAGGAAAACACAACGGCGATATATACCCATCAATAGGAACCTCAAACTCGATGCTATTCTTTTTGAAGACGATTTAGCTCTTCTGGAACTTTCCGAAAATGATTTGCAACGATCAATTTATAATTTACAAAAAACAGCTGCAAATTTAATATGGAAATATCAATTAACAAAACTAAAATTATGGCATTTCATGGGAAGGACCCCATACAAAGTAAAATCTGTCTCCAGAATAAAATTTTAGAGAGATCTAATCAATTTAAATATCTTGGATATTATCTTTCTATCTGGGATGAAAAGGATATCCCTGAAAAAATTACTAGTTATAATAAATGTTTTGGAATTATTAATCAAGTTATGAAACCATCCCTTGTACAAAAAAACACCAGATTACATTTATATAAAACTTTAGCTAAACCAGTCCACCGCTGTGGTCTCTAGGTAGTGTGCTGCCTTGTCATGAGCGGGCCCAGGTTCGATCCCTGGTCGGGGCAGTTTTTCTGGGTGAGGTTTTTATCGGGGTTTTTCCTCACTTGTAAGACAAATGTCAGGAAAACTTTAAGGTCCAAACGGTCCCCGAAATCATATGGCCATCATCATCATCATCATCCTTCACCGGTGTGGAAAGCAACGGGAAGCTACCACACCCACAATTCCCTAGTAAAGCTGCAAGCATAGCATGAAAATGCTATGGTTGCAGTGAAGGACCTGCCTTCAGGCAGAATTACTATGGATGGATACTATGGATTAGCTAGACCAGTGTGACCTATGGTAGTGAAGCATGGACACTAAAAAGACAACATGAAAGCAGAATAACGGCTTGTGAAATGAGATTCATGCGCAGAACAGTGGGTTACACCAGATGTGATCTGAAAAGGAACACCGATATCTTAAAAGAATTGAAGACTACGCCAATTTTGGAATATATTAAACAGTACCAACTAAATTGGAAACACCATCTTGAAAGAATGAGTTCAAATTGGATCCCCAAAGCTGTTTATAATTATATACCAAGAGGACGAAGATCTCTGGGCCGTCCTATGAAATGCTGGAGGGAAAATTTTCTATAGGATCGTAACAGGCCTTGGCCTAATATTTGGAAGGAAGAAGAAGAAGAAGTGTCGCTTTAATATAAATCTAACTTAATTTCCTACGTGCATAGATTTCTTGTATGACTGATACATTGAATGGTTGTGTACCTGGCTTTACCCATGTAGTACAGATTGTCACTGAAGGTCGCGATGAGGCTGTGATTGGTCCCGGCAGCCACGCTCTTCCCTCGCTCTGATATCACAACCTGCTGTGGAGAACTAACATTGTTGACAGACTCCACTGACACCTGGTGGTGAGAGTTACGGCCCCAGGCGAACACTCGACCGTCCAGACACACGGCCAGGGCATGGTCGCTACCACAAGCTATCTGCTGAACTCCGATACCGGTCAGCCGCGATATGATGGTGGGGCGGTTCCTCTTGACAGTGTCACCTGTACCCAGCTGTCCATGGGTGATGTCTCCCCACGACCAGAGCTCTGTGGATAACAGCCGAGCCCCTTCTCGTACCAGACTGGCCGCTCTCTCCATCACACCCACTTCTCCATCCTCGCACTTGTCACTCGTACCACAACTGCAACAAAATTCAAACAATAAGCAATGCTCCTCATCCAGAAATAGAGGGTGTGCAAAAATTCCAGTTAAAGTCGAAAATTTGAAATTCTAGATAATTTTTTCCAAGGCTATAGTCTTAGGAATCTTTCTCAATAATGTCAACATTTTAGAAGCTCCGAAAACTGTAAACATACAATCTAGAGGGTGTGTCTGCGATTTATAATGCAAAAAATCCGGTTAGTAGAAAATTTGAAAATCTAGTTTTTTTTTTCCAAGGCTGTAGTCTTGAATTTTTTCCCAAAAATGTAAAAATTTTAGAAATTCTGAAAACTGCAAAAATACAATCTAGAGGGTGTGTTCGCGATTTATAATGTAAAAACTATTACAGTCGAAAATTTGAAAATCTATTTTTTTTTTTTTTCCAAGGCTCTTGGATTTTTTCTCAATAATGTCAACATTTTAGAAATTCCAAAACCTGCAAAAGTACAATCTAGAGGGTGTGTCCGCGATTTATAACGCAAAAAAATCCGGTTAAAGTCGAAAATTTGAAAATTAAGTTTTTTACAAGCCTACAGTCTTCGATGTTTTCCCAAAAATGTCAAAATTTTAGAAATTCTAAAAACTGCAAATATACAATCTAGAGGGTGTGCCAGCGATTTATAACGCAAAAAATCCGGTTAAAGTCGAAAATTTGAAAATCTAGTTTTTTTTCCCAAGGCTATAGTCTTGGATTTTTTCCAAAAATGTCAAAATTTTAGAAATTGTAAAAACTGCAAAAATACAATCTAGAGGGTGTGTCCGCGATTTATAATGCAAAAAATCCGGTAAAAGTCGAAATTTGAAAATCTAGTTATTTTTTTCCAAGGCTATAGTCTTGGATTTTTTTCCAAAAATGTCAAAATTTTAGAAATTGTAAAAACTGCAAAAATACAATCTAGAGGGTGTGTCCGCGATTTATAATGAAAAAATCCGGTTAAAGTCGAAAATTTGAAAATCTATTTACTTTTTTTCCAAGGCTATAGTCTTGGATTTTTTTCCAAAAATGTCAAAATTTTAGAAATTGTAAAAACTGCAAAAATACAATCTAGAGGGTGTGTCCGCGATTTATAATGAAAAAAATCCGGTTAAAGTCGAAATTTGAAAATCTAGTTATTTTTTTCCAAGGCTATAGTCTTGGATTTTTTTCCAAAAATGTCAAAATTTTGGAAATTGTAAAAACTGCAAAAATACAATCTAGAGGGTGTGTCCGCGATTTATAATGCAAAAAATCCGGTTAAAGTCGAAAATTTGAAAATCTATTTACTTTTTTTCCAAGGCTATAGTCTTGGATTTTTTTCCAAAAATGTCAAAATTTTAGAAATTGTAAAAACTGCAAAAATACAATCTAGAGGGTGTGTCCGCGATTTATAATGAAAAAAATCCGGTTAAAGTCGAAATTTGAAAATCTAGTTATTTTTTTCCAAGGCTATAGTCTTGGATTTTTTTCCAAAAATGTCAAAATTTTGGAAATTGTAAAAACTGCAAAAATACAATCTAGAGGGTGTGTCCGCGATTTATAATGCAAAAAATCCGGTTAAAGTCGAAAATTTGAAAATCTATTTACTTTTTTTCCAAGGCTATAGTCTTGGATTTTTTTTCCAAAAATGTCAAAATTTTAGAAATTGTAAAAACTGCAAAAATACAATCTAGAGGGTGTGTCCGCGATTTATAATGAAAAAAATCCGGTTAAAGTCGAAATTTGAAAATCTAGTTATTTTTTTCCAAGGCTATAGTCTTGGATTTTTTTCCAAAAATGTCAAAATTTTGGAAATTGTAAAAACTGCAAAAATACAATCTAGAGGGTGTGTCCGCGATTTATAATGCAAAAAATCCGGTTAAAGTCGAAAATTTGAAAATCTATTTACTTTTTTTCCAAGGCTATAGTCTTGGATTTTTTTCCAAAAATGTCAAAATTTTAGAAATTGTAAAAACTGCAAAAATACAATCTAGAGGCTGTGTCCGCGATTTATAATGCAAAAAATCCGGTTAAAGTCGAAAATTTGAAAATCTATTTACTTTACTTTTTTTCCAAGGCTATTTTTTTCCAAAAATGTCAAAATTTTAGAAATTCTAAAAACTGCAAATATACAATCTAGAGGGTGTGACCGCGATTTATAATGCAAAAAATATGGTTAAAGTCGAAAATTTGAAAATCTAGTTTTTTTTCCAAGGCTATAGTCTTGGATTTTTTTCCAAAAATGTCAAAATTTTGGAAATTGTAAAAACTACAAAAATACAATCTAGAGGGTGTGTCCGCGATTTATAATGCAAAAAATCCGGTTAAAGTCGAAAATTTGAAAATCTATTTATTTTTTTCCAAGGCTATAGTCTTGGATTTTTTTTCCAAAAATGTCAAAATTTTAGAAATTGTAAAAACTGCAAAAATACAATCTAGAGGGTGTGTCCGCGATTTATAATGCAAAAAATACGGTTAAAGTCGAAATTTGAAAATCTAGTTATTTTTTTCCAAGGCTATAGTATTAGATTTTTTTTCCAAAAATGTCAAAATTTTAGAAATTGTAAAAACTGCAAAAATACAATCTAGAGGGTGTGTCCGCGATTTATAATGCAAAAAATACGGTTAAAGACGAAAATTTGAAAATCTAGTTATTTTTTTCCAAGGCTATGGTCTTGGATTTTTTTCCAAAAATGTCAAAATTTTAGAAATTGTAAAAACTGCAAAAATACAATCTAGAGGGTGTGTCCGCGATTTATAATGCAAAAAATCCGGTTAAAGTCGAAAATTTGAAAATCTATTTACTTTTTTTCCAAGGCTATAGTCTTGGATTTTTTTCCAAAAATGTCAAAAATTAGAAATTCTAAAAACTGCAAATATACAATCTAGAGGGTGTGTCCGCGATTTATAATGCAAAAAATACGGTTAAAGTCGAAATTTGAAAATCTAGTTATTTTTTTCCAAGGCCATGGTCTTGGATTTTTTTCCAAAAATGTCAAAATTTTAGAAATTGTAAAAACTGCAAAAATACAATCTAGAGGGTGTGTCTGCGATTTATAATGTAAAAAATCCGGTTAAAGTCGTAAATTTGAAAATCTAGTTAATTTTTTCCAAGGCTATAGTCTTGGATTTTTTTTTTCCAAAAATGTCAAAATTTAAAAATTCTAAAATCTGCAGAAATACAATGTAGAGGGTGTGTACACAATTTATAACGCAAAAAATCTGGTTAAAGTCGAAAATTTTAAAATCTAGTTATTTTTTCCAAGGCTTGGATTTTTTTTTTTTTACCCAAAAAAATATCAAAATTTTAGAAATTGTAAAAACTGCAAAAATACAATCTAGATGGTGTGTCCGCGATTTATAATGCAAAAAATCTGGTTAAAGTCGAAAATTTTAAAATCTAGTTATTTTTTCCAAGGCTTGGATTTTTTACCCAAAAAATATCAAAATTTTAGAAATTGTAAAAACTGCAAAAATACAATCTAGAGGGTGTGTCCGCGATTTATAATGCAAAAAATACGGTTAAAGTCGAAAATTTTAAAATCTAGATTTTTTTTCCAAGGCTATAGTCTTGGATTTTTTTCCAAAAATGTCAAAATTTTAGAAATTGTAAAAACTGCAAAAATACAATCTAGAGGGTGTGTCCGCGATTTATAATGCAAAAAATCCGGTTAAAGTCGAAAATTTGAAAATCTAGTTATTATTTTCCAAGGCTATAGTCTTGGATTTTTTCCCAAAAATGTCAAAATTTAAAAATTCTAAAATCTGTAAAAATACAACGTAGAGGGTGTGTCCACAATTTATAATGTAAAAAATCTGTTTAAAGTCGAAAATTTGAAAATCTAGTTATTTTTTCCAAGGCTTGGATTTTTCCCCAAAAAATGTCAAAATTTTAGAAATAGTAAAAACTGCAAAAATACAATCTAGAGGGTGTGTCCACGATTTATAATGCAAAAAATCCGGATAAAGTCAAAATTTTGAAAATCGAGTTTTTTTTTTTTCCAAGGCTATAAAGTCTTGGATTTTTTTCCAAAAATTACAATTTTTTAGAAATTCTAAAAACTGCAAAAGTACAATCTAGAGGGTGTGTCCGCGATTTATAATGCAGAAAATCCAGTTAGTCGAAAATTTGAAAATCTAGTTATTTTTTTCCGAGGCTATAGTCTTGGATTTTTTTCCAAAAATGTCAAAATTTTAGATATTCTAAAAACTGCAAAAATACAATCTAGAGGGTGTGTCCGCGATTTATAACGCAAAAAATCCGGTTAAAGTCGGAAAATTTGAAAATCGAGTTAGATGTTATTGTTTTGAAAGAAAAGACAAAAATATATTGCAGTTGTCAGATGACTCATTTAATCTACTAAAGCTGTTATGAAGCAACAATGGAACTTTCCTAACATTACCTGGTTTCTTTGTTACATTTAGTAATGCGTCTCCCACTCAGTTCTAAATATGGCATCATGTACCAACAGGGAAACTGTCAACCTTGCATGCCATAACATCTTGAAATTTTTTGTAAAGGCTGTCCGCTGTTAAAATGATTGTCATCAAAACAAAACCATGTGACCTGCTCACTTGGACACCGACGTACGTTGTAGAAACAATAAGTATGCGAAAAAGTAGTTCCCTCCATTAAATATTAAAAACATGGGCTCAACTGCACTTCTACTAGCGCTTGATTTTTCAGTTATATTGTTGTAAACTATAGCTCTTCTTCTGTATTTACTAACATTATTTAATATTTTAAACTTTTTCAAACAATTTTTATAACATTATTAGACAATCTTGAAGTATTCATTTAAATATGCAAATCACAATATTATGACACTGTTAGACAATATTGTGATGCTAACTGCTATTTTCTCCACAGAGTATATTACTTAGTCTATGATTTTACTATCGCTGTTTTGGGTTATCACTGGTTGGATCAGCGTTAGGGAGTGATAAGTAAGTGTACACCCATTTTTAATAAACGTTTGGTAATTTTAATGTTATTAATATATTTTTAACATAGATTGGGGATGTTACAAATATTGATCATTTAAATTTAATAGTGACGGATAGTAATCGAGGATGATAATCGATGTGTCGTTCGATTGTGGGTTATCGCTGGCTCTATAAACTCTGACACATGTGCACTGTTGTTCTATAGGACTTTTAAAATATTTCACACTAGTTTAAGTGCAGTTTTTTTTTTTCTCCACACTAGTGTCATATAATGAGAATGTTTTATCATCATCATCATCATCATCCTGCCAGGTATTAGTCCTAGAAGAACTGTTACGGCCTGAGAAAGCAGTTTTCGTGCCATCTTTTCATAGGTCGACCAAGTGACCGTTTCCCATTCGGACAGTAGTTCATTATTGCCTTGGGGATCCTGGATCAAGCCATTCTTGAGACATGTTCCTTCCAGTTTAGCTGATATCTGGAGATGTAGTCCAGTATTGGTGACACATTAAGTTCTTGAAGGATTTCTACATTTTTCTTTCGATCCCATTTGGTGTAGCCAGCTGTTTCGGCGCATAAATTTCATCTCACAAGCTGTTTAGTCTGCTTTCATAATAATAATAATAGCTTTATTTTACCTGGCAGAGTTAAGGCCTTAAGGCCTTGTCTACCACTCAATCTCTCGTCCTTATAGTCCACGCTTCACTCTCATAACATATGACTGGTCGAGCCATTATTTTGATAAAGACGAGTACGAGTTGATTTTTGCACTAATGAAGGTTTTTAAAACTCTATTAATGATTCCCATTGAATGAGCAGGTTTCACCAGGTTCAATTTTTGGTTCACTCAATGGTTATACAAACCAAAATGTTTAATGAAAAAGTTCAAACAATAAAACATGTTAATAAGTAACATTATGAGGTTCTTGTCAATAAATATGTTCAGTCTGGTACATCTTACCTCATGAATCATATTTTATTTGAACATGTTTCAATACAATGTGCATGTCATCATCAGCTTGCCCAGATTGCTGAATTTTATGTTGTCAGCCCTGGATGTTGACTCCCACTCCATTTTTGGTTGACTGAAGAACTTGCAAATCAAATCTTTTTCCTCAAAAATTTTAATCTTTTTTTTTGTCTTCTGGACGTAAATCTTCCCCCAAACAGTGAGTTCTTTTGTATTTTCGGAAAAACTGCACTTAAACTAGCGTGAAATATTTTCAAAGTCCTATAGAACAACAGTGCACATGCACCAGAGTTTATAGCCAGCGATAACCCACAATCGAACCACATATCGATTATCATCCTCGATTACTATCCGTTGCTATGAAATTTAAATGACCAATATTTGCAAATAAATCCCCAAATCTATGTTATAAAATACATCAATAATATTAAAATTACCAAACGTTTATTAAAAATGGGCATACACTTACTTATCACTCCGTAACGCTGATCCAACCAGCGATAACCCAAAACAGTGATACAAAAATCATAGACTAAGTAACATACTCTGTGGAGAAAATAGCAGTTAGCATCACAATATTGTCTAACAGTGTCATAATATTGTGATTTGCATATTTAAATAAGCCGAGCGGTTAAGGTAGGAAGCCTTGGCGCAGAGCTACGGGACTTGCGCTGGTTCGAGTCTCCATGGGGAAGAAATTTTCTCATGGTATTTCGGCCAGTATGGGACCGGTGCCCACCCAGCATCGTGAGGCAATTGGGTAGCTACAATAAGTAGCGGCTCCAGGTTGAGGAACCAGCTATAACGGCTGGGGGACTCGACATGCTAACCACATGTCACCCCTACACCTGGCTGTTGATCATCTACCTCTGTGATTGACACATGTCGATGTGAAGGGCCAGCAGCCGGCTGGTAAAAGGGCAACCGCTGAAAAGTGGAAAGACCCTCAATCGGAAATAAATACTTCAAAATTGTCTAATAATGTTATAAAAATTGTTTAAAAAAGTTTAAAATATTAAATAATGTTAGTAAATACTGAAGAAGAGCTATAGTTTACAACAATATAACTGAAAAAATCTAGCGCTAGTAGAAGTGCAGTTGAGCCAAAGATTTGATTTACAAGTTCTTTGGTCAACCAGAAGACAAGGTGATGATGGTATGGACAACATATCGAAACATGTCAAAATGAAACACAAATATTTATGAGGTAAGATGTACCAAATTCATCGTATTTACTGCCTTACAACGTTGCTGTTTAGATCAAATACCTGAGACTGGACGTGATGCTGGAAGCTGGAACAATGAAGTCATCGACACTCAATTCTTCAAACGAATGACAATCAATGAGAGCCCCAGGAGCACCCTCGCTGGCCTCCGAGCCCCCGCTCATGTGCCTGAACAAGGTAGCACCCCTGTCTCCCACAGTCTTGACTCCCTCGTACACCATGCTTGCCACACTAGACACATTCTGCCTGATTATCTGAGTCGGACGAGTAAACGAAGTTTCTGCACATTCCACAACATCCTCTCCCTGTTCCTCCGTACCCCGACACCCACGACAACTGTCGCGTCAGGAAATGTCGCGCTGCTTCCGTGTTTATAAAGAATTCATTCTTTCTCTCCGTCTTATCTTCAGCACTGACTTCATCCCCTGATTTTTCTTCAACACTTTCACCCTCCCCTTGCTCATCAGGCTTACAGTCCGAAGACCCCGATGTCGTGTCGTCGGAACTTTTCTTCTCTTCTGCGGAGTTCTTGCTCGTTGTGGACGTAGAGTAATGCTCGTCGCTTGTAGCCTGAACCTGTGGCCAAGTGTCAGACTGCTGAGAAGTCGGCGATGATATGCATAACGGACAGTTTGAAACAAAAACATCCGCGTCTTTATCGTCGTCTGTATCGCTATCGGGCATAGAGTATTCAGGTTTGTAAACTAAAGCTATGCTAAAATTATTTCCACATGCAACAGATATCACAAAACGCTTTTCAAAAAACGTCACTTTCTGTGGTGTTTCGTTGTGCAGACCTAACTTGGGCTGGTCTCCTGTAACCCACAACTGACCATTTTCTGTTATGTAAAAGCAACTGCTGCCTTCAGCAGCAATCGACTTGACTTTCACTCTTTGTCCTAAAGTTCTATAACCATGACTACAACACTTAGAAATCTCTTCTAAAATTATCTCTTGTTTAATCCCTAAATCTTCTGGACTAGTTTTAAATACTTGTCCGCTGCTATTAATAAAAAATAATATATTACCACTACAAGCGATGTCAATTGCAGATATGTTTGTACTTCTGAACACCAAAGTTTTGTCAAGACAATTCATATTGCTGTGATAAATTATATTACTTTTAGTTAAAGCAAACATGTGATCATTTATACTGCAAATTTTTATAATTTCTCTTGATAAATCTTCTGGTTCGAATTCAACTGATAGTTTGTCCAAACCTAACCACAAATATACTTCGTTCATTCTGCTTTTACACATATACACGTCTCTGGATTCAATTATATGGAGTATTTTCTTAAGTGATAACGATATTCTATATAACAGTGACGTTCGCTTACAATAAATAATTACAAACTTAAAAATGTCAAAAATGCTAATGAGTGAACAGATGATAATAAACACATGATTAGTCTGCTTCTGACGTCACATCCTAATTCCTGTTGTTAAACCCACTCCCTTCCCTTTCCTTAATCTATGAAACGCACTATTTCCTTGCCCACAGAGTAAATAACCATAGAGAACCGGATGTAATTCGAGGTATTATCGATCATTTAATTTATACAATCGATACTTTTCAAATTCATGATGAAGCACGTTGAAGTCACTGTAATATATATAATATAAAAATAGAGCACCTGAGATCTCAGTGTTCCTCAACAATCCAATATTGAGGAAGACTGAGATCTCAGGTACTCTATTTTTATATTATAATTTATACAAGTCGATTATTAAATTTGGAAATATATCGATATTTCTATATTCCGATATATATATCGATCGATAAAGTTACCTTATACGATTAAAACAATATCGAGATTGTAGATATATTGAAATTGACAATGGCGGTAAAATTTAATTGTTCATTTTATTGGTAATTTCTATAAGAAAAGTAATGACTTTCTATCAATATATTTCATCGATACTTTTAAAATTCATGACGAAACACCGTTGAGGTTACTATGCAATATTTATACTGAAATCTCAGTGTTCCTCAACATTGGATGTAGGGTGTGGAGTACTTTCGAAGCACATGCATGCTTCTCCTTCTTCTTCTCCATTTCAAGTATTAGGCCAAGGCCTGTTACGATCATATAGAAAATTTTCCCTCCAGCGTTTCATAGGACGGCCCAGAGATCTTCGTCCTCTTGGTATATAAATTATAAACACTTTGAGGATCCGATTTGAATGCCCATCTTTCAAGATGGTGTTTCCAATTTAGTTGGTATTGTTTAATAATATTCCAAAATTGGCGTAGTCTTCAATTCTTTTAAGATATCGGTGTTCCTTTTCCGATCCCATCTGGTGTAACCCGCTGTTCTGCGCATGAATCTCATTTCACAAGCCGTTATTCTGCTTTCATGTTTTCTTTTTACTGTCCATGCTTCACTACCATAGGTCAACACTGGTCTAGCCAAAGCGTTATATAAACGTAATCTGGTGTTTTTTTGTACAAGGGATGGTTTCATAACTTGATTAATAATTCCCAAACTTTTATTATAACTAGTAATTTTATTCAGGGATATCCTTTTCATCCCAGATAGAGAGATAATATCCAAGATATTTAAATTGATTAGATCTCTCTAAAATTTTATTCTGGAGACAGATTTTACTTTGTATGGGGTCCTTCCCATGAAATGCCATAATAGTCAGTTTTGTGAAAGGAAGGAACATTCTATTTGAAGAGAAATATACACTCAGATTGGGGTTTGAACCCAAGACCTTTCACTTTCTATGCGAATGCTCTACCAACTGAGCTATCTGAGCACTTCAGTCTAAACGTACATTTTCCTCTTATATACACTGTTAATTCACAAGCATATATTTTTGTCTTCAAATATAATTTCTCTTTGATTGAGATGTATTAAATGAATAATAAAAGCAAGGAAAACCCTCATCAGGGGTCCCCATCGGAGGGATATGTGGATGGTGACCACAAGGTGCCCAAGCTGAGCAAAACATTGCTTCCCTTTACTTGTGTTTTTGCTCCGTACTTTTATCTTTAAACCGATCTGGTATTGCGCTCTTTGTGCTAGTACGCAAATCCCTGGCTTTTTACTTTCATAGCCGAGTCTCCCTTCTCTGACGCTCTTGTTTTCACTTCGACCCTGATGGTAGTGGAGTATTCCAGGCCAAAGGGTTCATGTTCCTGTCTTTCCTATCTCTGTGTCGTTTAAAAACCTTCGTGGACACTTCACCTTGAATGCCCACAGAAGCATCTGCAAGTTCAGAAATGCAGCCACCATTGCATGTCAACTGATAGCATAAGTATATAATGGATTCGTGTCATCAGATACGGCTGGATCAACATAATGAAGATGAAAATAAAAGCAAGTAAAGATTCTGACCACTATTTTCATACCAAACAACTTCTTTTCATTCATTAAATAAAATAAAAACATAATTTTCTTTTAATTTAATTTCATATTTATTAGATATAATTCAGTGACCACTGTGTCGGTACACTGTACCTTCTTCAGACCTGTTAACAATTAATGAATTGTGTTATTATAGTACATATCAACTGCTCTCACAAAGCAACAATACAACTCCATCAGGTAATTAAAGTTTTTACATTTAACAAAGGTGATTCATCTTCAAATCAAGTTGAGAATTTAACAGTTATTACTACTTTTCAATTTATTTATTTTCTACAGCCTCCAAAAGGTCCAACTTCTTACCCTTATCACAAACATGTAAAATTTCAAAATTTGGATCGAAACAATGATTAAATTGGAATAGGTGGTTAGCATATTTTGAATATTCTAAATTTCTCCTTTTTAGAAGACAGGGTTTCACAACCCTCCTTAAACATCCTTGGTTTTCCCTCTCTCCATATTGAAATAAGTTGGCAGGATCTTTCCTTCCTTAGAAAAATTAAATTATAGATAAATGGCAAAATACACAAACAAGAAAAGTAAAGTCTTTACACTACAGGCCTCAGGAAGCCCTTGAGGTATTAGGAGATTAAGGTCCTACTTTTCTAGACAATCAGCACTTCATATCAGCCCTGAGTGATGGCCGTCTTTACCCCTAGAACAAATGCCTAGAGGCTGAGTCAGGGCTATGGTGCTGCCAGGTTTGGGTAAAAAAAATCCTGATCCCACTGGAACTCAAACCCTCAACTTTTCAGATGTAGTGCATTGTCTTAACCACTAAGCTATGACATCCCCCCCCCCCGAGAAATAAAATAACTATATATAAAGAGACTGTAAGATTGTGTAAGAGAATAGAGTTGTAACTTTAATAGTGGCAACTATTTATTTATTTTAATATAATACATTTGGGAATTTTTAACATTATGAGGTTTTATTGATAAGAATTAAATGAATCGTTAATTTTTCTTACCTCATACTTCTATGTTTTTTTTAACACAGCACTGCAGTATCAGCGACCATTGTCAGCTGTTTTCAGGACTGTCAATTTTTTTTTGCCAGTAATTATCCGAACTGCCATCTGGTGTTCTTTTGAAGGAGTCATTTTCTAAACTGACATCTGTTGTATTTTTTAAGAACTTTATAATCAATAGGATATATATATATATATATAGGAAAAACAAAAAGGAACTTGGAAACTCGTAAAAAAAGAACACTTTAGAAAATTAAGAATGGAAAAATCAGCTATAGCAGCACATAGTTTATTAGAGAATCATAGAATTGAAAAAGAAGAAAAACTTTAGAAACATCTATCTAAACCTTTGGATTTAAGTTTGGAAAAGGATATATATTCAAAAAAACCATACTAGAACCATGAACTTCGAGATTCCAGACGAACCAAGCTTGATTACAAAGTTCTTAAAAAATACAACAGATGGCAGTTTAGAAAATGACTCCTTCAAAAGAACACCAGATGGCAGTTTGGATAATTACTGGCAAAAGAAAAAATTGACAGTTGTGAAAACAGCTGAGGATGGTGATGATGGTCGCTGATACTGCAGTGCTATGTTTAAAAAAACATAGAAGTATGAGGTAAGAAGAAATCACGATTCATTTAATTCTTATTTATTTATCACTAGTACACAAGTGACAGACCTGTGAAACTTCTACAATCCTTCAATGTAGTACCCAGATTGTCTACAACTTGTTGCCAGCGATGTGGAAGTCGTAGTATCCCTGTAGCAGCTCCTGTTCTGTTGATGTTACTGACTGACCACCTTAATGCAGCAGAATCTCGGGAACAGTCTGGAATCGAATGTCACGAAGTGGTTCCTTCATCTTAAGGGCCAAACCATAATCACAGGGGCTTACGTCCAGTGAATGTGGTAGATGGAAAAGCACTTCCCACTCCCAGAGACAGTACAGATCAGCTACAGGGTGTGCCGTGTGCGACCGAGCAGTCCTGTATGGTAATGCCATCTCCCCATATGCTTCCACAAGACCTTCATGACATTGTCGTGCTGTATGACCATGGCACATTGAATTTTCAACCAACATCGCTGTTCCTGCTTTGTAAAAACAACAGCTTAGAGCGGCAACTCAGAGGAGACTAACTTTCTCTCTCCACAGCACATGCGCTTTGAGACGTACAGACGAGTCCATTTACTGTAAGATAGGTCAGACATATATTAACATGTTACACAAGTTACAATTGGCGAGAGATGAGACACGGTTCTATCCAAATTAATAGAAACAATAAAATACACTCTTTGCTTTTTGCAGACGATTTGGTATTAATAGCTCCAACAGAAACAGATTTACAGTATTCTATACACAATTTTAATATAATTGCAAAAAGGTGCAATATGGAAATCAATACAAAGAAAACTAAAGTGATGGCCTTTTGTGGGAAATACCCTATACCTAGCAAAATTGTTTTGGATGATGAAATTTTAGAACGAGTAAATGAATTTAATTATTTGGGTTATAATTTAACATTTCAAGATGAAGCTGATATATCAAAGAAAATCACAAATTTTACAAAAACAACGGGGATAATTAACAGTATAATGAAACCATCTTTAGTACAGAAGAACACAAGATAACGGCTTTATAAGGTTCTCGCAAGACCGTATTAAGATATGGTAGTGAAGCATGGACAATACGAAGAAGAGATGAAAGCCAAATAACAGCAAATGAGATGCGATTTATGCGCCGTACAGCAGGCTATACAAAGTGGGATCATAAAAGAAATGAGGAAATTATGGAAGAGTTGGATGTAGAACCCATTCTTCACCACATACAAAACTACCAGAACAACTGGAAAGCCCATCTTCAACGAATGCCGTCTCATAGAATTCCAAAACCCATACTTCACTACTGCCCCCAAGGCAAAAGATCTCTGGGACGTCCAAAAAAAGCGCTGGATGGAAAATTCCTCTTTGAGACTGTAACAGGCCACACGGCCTAATACTTGCATGGATGATGATGATGATGACACAAGTTACAACAATTAACTCTGTCTGGTTTCACTTCTACAGCAGTGTTGCCACTAGTTTTGTTACAGCTCTTGTATAACTGTTTCTAACATCTTCAAAGGAAAAAAAAAACAGAAAATTCCAAAAAAATGTTACTGGAAAGGAACACAATACATAGACACGATGGAGAGAGAACTTTGAGGATGGAACGGGATAATGAACTCAATCCTTGCAGCTGATGATGATGATGGTTAAGGACAGGTCTCAGAAAGAGAATAGGTGTACAGTCAGTAAATAGAAAACATCACATTTTGGAATGTTTTATTATACAAATGTAAATTGAGTTTATAGTATAAAAATAATTCAACAAACTCAGTTTCAACACCGGGCGATCATCTTCAGCCTAAATACATTGTGGTGTGTATAACAGGTCATTATATACATGCTGCAGTCTGGCCGTCAAGCAAAACTCCATGGCGCGACAGCCAGCTACTGTCCTCACATGCACATGTGTTAATCACAGAGTTGGACCATCATCAAGCCAGTATAGGGGTGACATGTGGTCAGCATATCGGGTCCCCCAGCCATTCTTATTTAAGCCCTTACCATAAAAATAAATTGTCTTTATCACTTATACACATTAAAAAATATTTGATAAAATTAGCTTTAATAGAATTAATTAAATTTAGTACTAAAAATTTGGAAATTATTTTTTGATGCCATGAAATAGTCAGCCATTACAGCTGGTTTTGTCAACCTGGAACCACTACTTATTGTAGTTACCCAAACTCCCCACGATGCTGGATGGGCACAACTTCTATATAAGCCAAAATTCCATGAGCTCTTCTTATTCAGACTTGAGGTACTTTTACGAACTTGAAAATCTTCAGATTCAGGACCCATGACTTAAAAGTCACCCCCAGAGGACTTTCCCTTGATTTTTCCCATCCTAAAAATACATTGACTCCAGTCAAGTTTGAACCTACGACCCTTGGGACTAGAAGCAAGGAACATAACCAGTAGACTACTGGAGAGCATCCATGTCCCCATGCGGGATGAAGGGTTCAATCAATCAATCCAATCAATGAATCAATTAATCAATCCAATGAATGAATCAATCAATCCAATTAATGAATGAATCAATCAATTCAATGAATGAATGAATCAATCAATTCAATGAATGAATGAATCAATCAATTCAATGAACAAATCAATCAATCCAATGAATGAATGAATGAATCAATCAATCAATTCAATTAATGAATGAATCAATCAAACCAATGATGAATAAATTAATCAACTGATCAATCCAATGAATGAATCAATCAATCAATCCAATTAATGAATGAATTAATCAATTGATCCAATGAATGAATGAATGAATCAATCCAATGAATAAATAAATTAATCAATTAATCAGTCTAATGAATGAATGAATGAATCAATCAATCAATCCAATGAATGAATGAATGAATGAATCAATCCAATGAATGAATGAATCAATCCAATGAATGAATCAATCAATCAATCCAATGAATGAATAAATTAATCAATCAATCTAATGAATGAAATAATCAATCAATCAATCAATCCAATGAATAAATAAATTAATCAATTAATCAATCCAATGAATGAATCAATCAATCCAATGAATGAATGAATGAATCAATCAATTAATCAATCGAATGAATGAATGAATCAATCAATTGAATTAATGCATGAATCAATCAATTCAATGAATGAGAGAATCAATTCAATGAATGAATCAATCAATCCAATTAATGAATCAATCTATCTAATGAATGAATCAATCTGTGGCATCAAGAAGGAAGACGACATGCTATTGTGCACACATGTGGAGGCCATATACAGTTCTGTTACAGTTTGACATCTAGAGGCAGAACAAGTCAATACTGCGGGTTGGGAGAGAGACGATTATGATGGTAAGAGGCGGTTGAGTTACTGGTATTGGACACTACCTGCCTCGCACAACCAAACCCCTGCACCGGCTTGCTACCACCTCCCTTGTTCCCACTGTGATACGAACTGTATGACGAATCAGCAGAATCCTGCCTCCGGTTCACAACCGCCCCATACATAGACTCGGGACGAGCTGAGCTGGCATTGAACTTGCTTGGAGCTTGACTCACGCCGTACACACCGCCGGTAGGAGTTGCAATGCCACGCACACCGTATATGCTCTCCGAGCGTTGGTTCTGTTGATTCTGGACATTCTGATTGGTTGTGTTGTGGCTCAGGTTGAATCTCATTGGGTAGAGTGACTGTGCCGGTACCAGGGGACCGGGACGGGGCAGCACTGGACCTGCTGGTACCTTGCTATAGACTGACTGCGATCGATTGAGGTTTGCTCTGGTCAGAGGAGGTGACTTGGTGTAGAGAGACTTGGTGCCTCCGTACAGCGACTCTACTCGGTCCAGTTTACATGGAGGAGCAGAGTACAAACTGGCAGATGTCACACTTGAACAGTAAGCAGCAGCTGGTCCTGAAACAGCATTTGTCACACTTATATCAGCGCATTTCATCATCATGCAGACTGTACACATTCTTTGAAATATTATTTCTTAGCAATGACATGAGACAGAAATACAATTGATTCTTAAACTTTTATAGTAAAAATCTATGAGGTTTAATTTCCTATTCCTAATTTTTCTTGTCCTTTCCCTTTCTTTTTTGTTTCTGAGAGCACAATAATATCTGCATTTGTTGCTGTAATATCATCTATTACTTCTTGTTCTTTGGTATTCAAGCCTTGAACATTCCATGTGCCAATAGCAAAGGTCCATTTTCGTAGCTTAAGTCTTGTCATATTTAAATCCATCTGGCTGACATATTTTACTGAAGTACGTAGCGATATACTTTTTCCCAGGGCCAAGTTGCCAGCCTGACGCCTAACCCGCAGACACGGAGGACCTGGGTTTTTTTTCAGGGTTTGCTCCCTTAGCCGACAGGTTTCAGTTTTAAGGCGCTGAGAACTCGCCTTTTGTCACATCCTGTTAGCTACAGTCTATTACGACTGAAGTCCGGGAGCACGACGAGAACGTAGGATTAGGACTTACTGGCAGAGCTGCTAAAAAAGTCGCAGTGGCATTACTCCACATTTAGATTTAATTTAAGATTTAAATTAAAATTCTTGTCCCGCGCCGTAGCCGAGCGGTTAAGGTAGGAAGCCTTGGCGCAGAGCTATGGGACTTGCGCTGGTTCGAGTCTCCATGGGGGAAGAAATTTTCTCATGGTATTTCGGCCAGTATGGAACCGGTGCCCACCCAGCATCGTGAGGCAATTGGGTAGCTACAATAAGTAGCGGCTCCAGGTTGAGGAACCAGCTATAACGGCTGAGGGACTCGACATGCTAACCACATGTCACCCCTACACTGGCTGTTGATCATCTACCTCTGTGATTGACACATGTGGATGTGAAGGGCCAGCAGCCGGCTGGTAAAAAAGCAACCGCTGAAAAGTGGAAAGACCCTCAATCGGAATTAAAATTCTTTACACCTCACCTCATATACACTCTTCTCATTATACTGGTTTCAAAACCTATGTGGTTTCATCTTCAGTAATATTTTGACCAATGTTCTGTCATTTAATAGCACTGCTTCTCCATCTGTTGGTGGACCGATGAACTTCCAAATTAAATCAAATTCCCTGGTAATTTCAAAATTAATAAGTTTTTCTTGTTTTTTTTATGTGGATTTTCCCCCAAACCTAGAGCCCTTTTGATTTTTCTATTTGTTTAATTAAACTGGCTTCAAGATCAATTAGATATTTTTCCTGTACAGCATGAGCAGCTACTGTTTTATTCTTCCTTCCAGTTTCCCTTCTAAAATCTTTCTTGCTCCATCCGCAACACATGTCCTACCCATTCCAGTCTCTTTCTTCTAATATCTGCTACCAGATCTAAATCCCTATTCAATTCTTTTAATTCCTGGTTTGTTCTAATTCTCCATGTATCTTTCAGCTTCATACAGTGGGTCGCTATTGATGGATTCTGACTTTGATTTCTGTGCCTTGCAGTTAAAAACAGCAGATAATTTTTTTTTGGATACAGCCATTGTACATCACAACATGTTTTTACCTGTAGGTGACGCAGGTGCAGCAGCGGCCGTGTGGTTCGCAGCAGGCCTGTAGATCTCCCCACCCCTCAGAGTATTGTATGTAGATCCATGGAACTTGGGAGGTGCAGGTTTCTCTAGTTCATCATAAGGATCATCATCGGAATGAATACTCAGTGAATCTGCAAATCAAACACAAACATTAAAATGGTTATATCTGAATTAATATTGGGAAGTAAACATTATGAGGTTATATCATTAATAGTGAGTGGAGAACATATTTTTAACGACTCACCTCATATAATTTCAAATTTCTTTGATACCGGCGGTTTCAGATAATATCTTGTCCCTCTTCAGTCATGACTTCCACTGTTGAAATTCTCTGGTTGTTGATTTCTCTAAGAACATCACCTCTTGTGCTGCCATCTTTGGTTGGGATTATAAACTTTGTAATTAAATTTTTATCTGCCGGTATATCGAAGTTCATAGATCGATATTTATTCTTCTGAATGAATATCTTTTCCCAAATTGTCAATTCCAACGGTTTATCCAATTGCTTCAAAAGTTTTGCCTCTTTTTCAATTTTGTGATGTTCTAGCAAACTGTGTGCAGCAATTGCTGATTTTTCAATTTCACAATTTTTAATATTTCTAAAATGTTCTTTAGTGCGTGTTTCCAAATTGCTTTTTGGTTTTCCTATGTATACTTTGCTACAATCATATATATATATACATAGGAAAAACAAAAAGCAATTTGGAAACACGCACTAAAGAACATTTTAGAAATATTAAAAATTGTGAAATTGAAAAATCAGCAATTGCTGCACATAGTTTGCTAGAACATCATAAAATTGAAAAAGAGGCAAAACTTTTGAAACAATTGGATAAACTGTTGGAATTGACAATTTGGGAAAAGATATTCATTCAGAAGAATAAATATCGATCTATGAACTTCGATATTCCGGCGGATAAAAATTTAATTACAAAGTTTATAATCCCAACCAAAGATGGCAGCACAAGAGGTGATGTCCTTAGAGAAATCAACAACCAGAGAATTTCATCAGTGGAAGTCATGACTGAAGAGGGACAAGATATTGTCTGAAACCACCGGTATCAAAGAAATTTGAAATTATATGAGGTGAGTCATTAAAAATATATTCTCCACTCACTATTAATTAAACTGGTTGGTTATTTTAATTAGGGAGCTGTATATACAAGGTGTCTCTAAAGTCACTATCTAATTCAATGAAGGAAGGCAATTGTTAAAAAATCTATGTTTTTTTTTGCGCGATAGTGAATTTTGTCGTACTTACAGCAATGGCGACCATGATTGAAAATTCAACTGCCTACATTTCGGGGTACAAAATAACTATACTGTAATATTACATATTACAAACACATGTGTGGGAAGTAAAACCACTGCCCTCTATGTATACTACGTACAATGTCTTCTTCTTCCTTCCAAGTATTAGGCCAAGGCCTGTTACGATCCTATAGAAAATTTTCCCTCCAGCGTTTGAGGGAAATTCTCGTATAAGACTTGAAAGCATAATAATAGTCCCTTCGATTGGTTGCTGGCCAAAGGAAGGCAAGACCAGTGATGGGGCTGCCATCTTATAGCCTCTGGTCAGGCTTTTCTGGAGAAGAAAAGAAAATAAAGGAAAGAAGAAATGGAAGAAAGGAAAGACTCCCTAGCCCTCGGATGCCCTAATAGTGTCGGCGTCAAAAAAACAAGAGTTAACCAAGAGAGGTTAGATAGTAAAGTTAAAAGAGTGCAAAACATACAAAAAATATTCAAAAGGTAGTGTTAATATACATTATACGAAACAAATCACTGCACACTGGAATATCAATCCAAAGGTACGGGTTCAAATCCCATCCAGGCATTTATTTTTGTTATCTTGTTACATTATGCTTGCATTGCCCAATGTAAAAAATTTATATATATATATATATATATATGTGTGTGTGTGTGTTATATTGCAGATTTTCGTGGATATAAGTATGAATAAGAAAGTTTTCTTGGGTTTTCTGCATCTTGGATTCAAGTTCGGCCTCTGGCCACTGATTCCAACGTTTCGGCATGATCCCACATGTCATTATCAAGGAATGATAAGTTCCGAGTCACAGGTTTAGGTCTTATATAATTAAACACACACAGTTTTCACTGTGGTCCGTTTCCGAAGACGTACACCCATCCAAGGTTTAGTTCTTATGTAGTTAAATATCCGAGATGATGCCCAAAGATTACCATCTACACGGAAAACTGCTCTCGCTGCCCACCATGTCATCCCCAGAACAGCGAAGAAGATATGAAGAAAACCATGGAAACATGGAGTGCAGTCGATGCTTGGATGGGTGTATGGCCTCGGAAACGGACCACAGTGAAAACTCTGTGTGTCTAATATATAAGACCTAAACCTATGACTCAAACTTATCATTCCTTGATAATGATATGTGGGATCATACCAAAACGTCAGAATCAGTGGCCGAACTTGAATCCAAGATGCGGAAAACCCAAGAAAACTTTCATATTCATATATATGTATATACATATATACAGACACATGTATACACAAATAGATGTTGGTACACCTGAGATTAATGGACTTGTAAACCTTTCAACCAATTTCACGAAAATTTGTACACAGAGATTTTTAGGAATAGAGAGTGTTTTGATGCTATCTATTACATTCTAAAAATATTAGGTGTAGGGGATCTCCTGAAACAAAAATTTTAAATCTGCTATAGCAGTCGCAATTTTTTATGTTTTAGAACAAAACTCAGTATATCCTATTTAAATAAAACGAGGTAGGTATTATAAAAAAATCAATGAAATCCAATAGTTAGAACTAGGGGTTTACCTGAATTTGAAATTAAATATGTCTTTAGCAGCTGCCATCTCAGTGTATACCATACAATTTAATAAACTTTAAATATTTCATTTATTTACGCGTAGCAACACACGCCGGGTATTAGCTAGTCAGTTATAAGTGAAATTCATAAAATTGCAGAATTACCTCCATCGATGGACTCTTTGGTTTGACGAACATGTCTGCGAGGATTGAAGATGAACTCGTAGATGAGCCCAGTCACGGCTCCAGCGACCAGAGGACCTATCCAATAAACCTGCACAACATAATATTCACTTAAGTTATGTAGGTAGGAAACAACACTATGAGGTTTATTTTAATTTTGTTGAGTTGTTTCTTGACTCACCTCATACTTCTTAACTCCCTTACATATCTAGATTTCGTCACTATTTTTGTGACATTCTCAATGCTGTTCAAGTTCATAACTCATGAACGTAATACAGCATTGAGAATGTCACAAATACAGTGACGAAATCTAGGTCCGCGAGGGAGTTAAGAAGTATGAGGTGAGTCAAGAAACAACTCAACAAAATTAACAATATTTACTTGTTAGGTTGCAGTACAGGGACTGTTACCAATATTCAATTACCTTAATTTTACATAAACTCCACGGATGTTCACATAAAATCAGTCACATTTCTAAAACTTTTTGGTACATTAAAATCAACACTACTAATAAGGTATCTGTCAAACATTGCTTATATCTCTACATATGTCATAAGTGGTAAGTGTCAACATAGCAACCCAATGAGAGAAATACTGTAGTAAGCAACTAAGCTCTCACGAGAATGATTAAGGTTGGAAAATTTTAATTAGAGGTCTATTTTTTTCAGGCCTAAGATTCTTTTACAGGCCTAAAAATCTGATTAATTTATATAAATTGTAAATTACCTCATAATATTATTTCCCATCATAATTTTTATTGAAATTAGCTGCATCCATCCATAGTAATTCTACCCGAGGGCAGGTCTTTCACTGCAATCATAGCATTTCTAATGATCCCCTGTTAATCTACTTTCTCAAATAATGGTTTGTGTTAGTTTCCCAACTTACTCTTACTCTAGACGTTTTCCATCTGGTTTACCTACAAGAAACTTCCACGCCTCTCTTTTAATCCCTATTTGTGCCACATGTACTCCCCATTGCAGTCTACGAGACTTACTGTTCTTATTATATCTGGCTTCCTATAAAGACCATGTAGTTCACTGTTATGAAGTCTTCTCCATTCACCTGTCTGTTCATCTCTCTTTGGTCCAAAAATGTTCCTAAGAACTTTATTCTCAAATACTTGTAATCTCCTTTCCTCCCTTAAAAGTAAGAGTCCATGTTTCACATCCATATAATATAACTGGTTGAATAATAGTTTTATATATTTTCAGTTTAACTTTTTTGAAAGGAGTTCGGACGTCAAGAGTCTCTGTAATTCATAATAGCACGCATTTCCAGAATTGAGCCTATGTTTAATTTCTTTGTGCATCTCATTCCGTCTGCAATTATTGTTCCTAGGTATTTGAATTCAATCATTTTTTTCAAAATTTCCCTCATTTGTCTTCAACTGTCCATTTCCATTATATAATGTATTTCTAGGTGTGAGCATATATATAGTTTTATTGATGTTTACCTCCAGCCCCAATTTCTTAGTGTACATGTTAGCCGTTAGTATCTGCTCCCCATCTCCTAATATCCTACATCATCAGCATAAAATAACAGCTTAATTATATCACTGTGTGTTGTACAGTTTCTTCATCCTCTAAACATTTATGGCAAGTTCTAACACAAAACTGAATAGTAGAGGAGATAGTGCATCTACCATTATGTATATGAAAACTGTTTTCCTACAAATGTTTTTAATTAAATGACAACATGTGATAGAGAACAAGAAGAGGGAAGCGAATAGAGAGAAGTTAATTTGATACAAAATCCATTGAAGCTGTGGGGCAGGAGGCCTTGAACTGTAATTGAGAGGTTGATTGGGTGTCGTCAGCAGCACTTATGTCTTGTCCTCGTTCCTTTCAAACATTCTCTCTACTCTTTTCAAAACAAAGACCCACTCTTCATGTAAACAGTGTTCAAAATACATAAAGCAACAATTGCGCCCCATAGGGAGGCCGAGAATGCAATGGAAGAATAAAATTAACCATGATCTGAAGCTAAATTATACAGGGAATGATTAGAAAATCTATCTCATTTTTGGTCTACCAACTTCATGTTTTCCCCAGGTTATAGGGAGGTAAATAGGCACTTAAAATTCAGGAAATAGCCAGTAAATATTGAAAATATAATTAATTGATTTAGTGTTTACTTGATGAAAATCCATTTTTATGACTATTTAACTCATGCCCCAAATGGGAGTCAATGACCAATCACATTTCAATGATTTTTTATTTACAACCAATCACAGTCATGTTTTGCCTAAAATTTACCAACTAAAGTTTATCATAATAAAGAAAGCACCTCCTTTTTAACATTCTGAATAGGTCATAGCATTATTTTGCAGTGACTGACTCTCTAAGAAAGACAGCTAGCAGATTGTATATATAGTGCATGAATGTCAACACATAGCGTATGCGGGAGTTAATATAAAAACATTTGTAGCAATTGATTATACCACCAAAAAAAGAAACCACTGTTTGCACTTTCTTAAATGTATTTTTTTCCCAGGTAATAACATTCCAGAAAAATATAATTGTCATATTTACATCATAGTACATCAGAAATGAATTAATATACAGTTTGATGTGTTTCATTTTTTCTCCACTAGAGAGCATTCTTACAATATTGCGTTCCTTTGGCAATAAATAGTATGATCTGGTTGTAGTGATGAACAAATGAAGCGTACCAATCGTTTCTCATTTGTTTTCAAACATCGCCGTTTACATTAAATATATAAATATTTTAAAATAACTATAGTTAAATAATGATTTGTGAGTAAACAGCTTAATTTTATTCGTTAAATAGTCCTAACAAATGCCACTCTTGATTTCCAAATTCTCTAGATAAATTGGGAATCACTCGTGGCGTTACTTATGATGATTAAATAAAAATAAAACTTAAAACTTTTATAAGATTTTCATATTTATTAAAATACAAATTCGTTACAGCTGTTTCAGTGCTTTGTACCTTCTTCAGGTGAATTTTATCATCATTACAAATTAATTTTGTTATCACGCAGCAGGCCCGGGTTCAATTCCCGGTCGGGACAGGCTCCTGGGTGAAGTTTTTTTCGGAGTTTTTCCTCACCTGTAAGACAAATGTCAGGAAGCTTAGAGCCCAACGATCCCCGAAAATCATCCAGCCATCATCATACTTTACCGGTGAGGAAAGCAATAGGAAGCTACCACACCCATAATTCCCTACTAAAGCTATAAAGCATAGCATGAAAATTATTGCAGTGAAAGACCTGCCCTCGGGCAGAATTACTATGGATGGATGGATGCATAGAGAAACTTCGAATAGAGGGGAAACTGAGTACAGTGACATCTAAAAAATTTCGGTCGTTTACGATGAACTACAATGAGCAAACTATAATGGTAGCGCTGTTTCGTAGTAACAGAATATGTAACTAAATAAAACAAATGCAAGGCACACGGCGTGTTTAACGGTGTTCACTCGGGATTATGGGAAGTTAGCCATTTTGTAAATTTAAATTTTTAACTGCTATCCTTTCGTTCTATGTAGACGGTACTGTAAATTATCGAAAGTTAAAATCATTACTTCGATTTTATTTTACTCTAATTTGTAAGTAAATTCAAGCTTGTTTACATTTTTAATGTGAATCTATTTTCAAAGATAAACCTACTAGAAGTGATAAAATTCTAAGATTTGTTAGGTTAGGAAGAGTGATGTTAGTGTACAGCCATTTCTAATACACATTTTAAAAATGTGACTTTATAATGGACATATGTACGACATGGCTAAGGTTATTTAATAAATATTGTTTAAAATATGTATGTGAGAATAAGGGGGTAGGTCAATTGTACATATTTATTAAAAGAGCTCATAATGCACGTTTTAAAATTTTAATAAACGAAAATAAATTAACATGTTTTATTTATTTCCATTCTTTCTTTCTGTTAAAATTAAAGAAAATCTGTAGGTCTGAGAGACTGGGTATACATAATTCACAATTTAAGATTAATTAATACGTTATTTATTCCTATAAAAGTTAAATTCCATGATTATTCACCAGATGGCGTTATATAATTATAATTCATAATTTTACCACCAGGCGGTGCTGAATTTCATATTAGTACCAAAAAAAGAACGGAAAAAATTTAGGTGTCGTTAGTTGTATTACACTAGCGCCGCCTGTGGCATGTACGCGCAACTCGTCCACTTTCTTCTCTGGTACTCTGTGGGATGGATGTATCATATATACTGATATTGGAATGGGTAAGATGTGTTGCAGATGGAGCAAGAAAGATATTAGAAGGGAAACTAGAAGGAAGAAGAAAGTTTGGAAGACACAAACTAAGATGGTTAGATAAGGTTGAGGAAGACTTAAGACAACTGAAGGTGAAAAGATGGAGACAGAAAGCTAGTAATAGAGAAGAATGGACAGTTGTTATCAAGGAGGCCAAGGTTCTTAGAGGACCGTACAGCCAAAGGAAGAAGAAGAAGTAACTTCTAATAAAGGAGAGACTATGACCCAACATTGGGCACTGTAGACGTAGATACAGAGTGAGATCTGAGATGAAATTAAGAATGTTCACTCACCCAGTGGTTGTCCCATTTATTCATAACAAACGCAGGACCCAGGGTTCTGGCTGGGTTCATAGATGGCATCTGAAACAAGCACATAATGCATTTATTCCTCTGAAACCAATGTCAAGGTCACCTTGTCTAAGCACAGTAACTGACTCCCAACACAAAGTGGACTAAACTTCCATTGTTACAAAATGTAAGGCTTTCTGAAGGTTAAATGGGTATAGTCTGTGATTAGAAGAAAGCAGGCATAAGGAATTCATTACATAACATACTATGCCACGAGGAATTGGATGGCGTTATGCATCAAGCGGCTATGCGTCATTATGCAAGTTTCGAGAAAAATATGTTTTTTTATTTCTTTCTTTCTCGTTTTTCTTTTTGTTTACGCTGTTCTTCCTTTTTGTTTTACCTTTGTTAACCTTTTTATCTTATTCACACATACAAACACAAGACAGGACACACACCCAGACCCAAGGTGGAGATTTAAAATCCCCTACCCCGCCGGGAATCGAACCCGCTATGGCGACGGACTGTTTAAAGTTTACGGTAAGTCAATCTTCACTATTTATTGTAGCGCCAAACTAACAATACTGGATATTGCAAGTTATTTTCCTTGTTTGACAGTTATGCATCAACAATCTAACAGCGGGAACATTTGGTGCTTAGCTGCATGATGCAAAATTTAGACTAGCATTTATCAAGATCTGGTTTCATAGCTGTTTGTTGCAAAACACAGAATCTCTGATAGGACTGATGGCGTTTACATTTTTGTTTAATCCACCGCTGTGGTCTCGAGGTAGCGTGCTGCCTTGTCACGCAGCGGGACCGGGTTCGATCCACGGTCGGGGCAGTTTTTCTGGGTGAGGTTTTTATCGGGGTTTTTTTCTCACTTGTAAGACAAATGTCAGGAAAACTTTAAGGCCCAAACGGTCCCTGTAAATCATATGGCCACCATCATCATCCTTCACCGGTGTGGAAAGCAACAGGAAGCTACCACACCTACAATTCCCTAGTAAAGCTGCAAGCATAGCATGAAAATGCTATGATTGCAGTGAAGAATTACTATGGATGGACTAAGGTTATATTTAAAGATTTGGTGCTAAAAGCATGTGCACACTTACTTCATGCGCCAGTGCAACAGATGGCAGCAAAATATCAATTTTTAGCCGGTTGATGCATAACATCGTGCTACTGTACTAATAAGGGAACATTATTAGGATATACAAAATTAGATACAATCAAAAATCAGTAGATCACATCCATCCATAGTAATTCTGTCCAAGGGCAAGTCCTTCACTGCAATCATAGCATTTTCATGCTATGCTTTGCAGCTTTACTAGGGAATGGTAGGTGTGGTAGCTTCCCGTTGCTTTCCACACCGGTGAAGGGTGATGATGATGGCCGGATGATTTTCGGGGACCGTTGGGCTATAAGCTTCCAGACACTTGACTTACAGGTGTGGAAAAAAAACCGAAAAAACCTAACCCAGGAGCGTGTCCCGACCGGGAATCGAACCCAGGCCCGCTGCGTGAGAAGGCAGCACACTACCTCGAGACCACAGCGGTGGACATCTATAGATCACACGTAAGTTAAATATATTTGCAATAAAGATTTTTTTTTGTCAGATGCCACCAATTTGTCTTTTATGATATTTCTCATTTTCTCCCCTGGCAAGAGCGGAATTGTAATCCATTTCTTAGGTTGGGGCACCTGGAAGACGGAGTTACGTTACCCCGATGATATGATGGGTGATAAATGATAATGAAGCGCCAGGAGAGTTCTTAACCTAAATTCCAGACCATGGGCAACCACAGGAATAATTTCCTTTAAGGAAAAATGAAGTAGATTATACAGGGAATGATTGGAAACCATTAGCTCAGGATAGGGATATACGGAGAGCGTATGTCCGCGCGGCCATGATAGTGCCAGTGAGTGAGTAAGTAAGTATTCTTATGGTTTGATCGGGAATGGAACCTGGGACCTCATGAACTGTACTCAGGAAAACGTTGACCACTAGCCCATGAAGCTGGTCATAAACGAAACAAATATATGAATATAGACATAAAATATCTACAGAAAAAACAAAAATTATGGCATTTCAAGCTGTAGATCCTGTCAGAAGTAAAATTGTACTGGACAATAAAATTTTGGAGCAGGTGAATAATTTTACATATCTAGGATGCAATATCTCATATGAAGAAGAAAAGGATGTAAATGCAAAAATATCTAAATTTTTAAGAATTTTAGGGTTAATAAATTCTATCTTCAAGCCACAGTTAGTCCAAAAGCATTCAAGACTGAAAGTGTATAAAACACTGGCTCTTCCAACTCTTTTGTATGGTAGCGAAGTATGGACGTTGAAACAGAAGGATATACAGAGACTTAGATCTGCTGAAATGAGATACCTTCGGAGGAGTGCAGGATACACACTACTAGATCACAAAAAAAATGAAGACATCTTACAAGAATTACACATGGAATCTTTAGAAAACAAAATTTCTGATTATAAGTCAAGATGGATGCAACATGTTCATCGAATGGAAGATCACAGGATACACAAACAAATGTTAAGATATCAACCTGCAGGAAGAAGAAGACCAGGACGTCCACTCAAAAGACTTTTGGATGGTGTTTCTCTTGAGGCCAAAACAGGTCAACAAATGGCCTAAATTCGTGAATGTACTATCATGATGATGACATAAATGGAAGGAAAGTTACAAAATAATACACAATAGAAGAATATAGAAAATAATTGTCATGTAAACCAAGAGGATGACAAGATTCTGGACGACCAAGACAGGGATGAAATGAGACTGGAACATGCAATTCGGCCTAAACCATGGGAGGAGGAGATAGTTTCAGAAGTGAACGAGATTTTAAGGGGACCCGGAACGTCCTATACTTATAATGTTAAACGTAAGGAACATTTTCTCCTCAACTATTAATCCTATCAAGTTGAACTGTTTACAGTGGAAACGTTCATATATTTAGAGTCTTCTATCATAAGGATTTATATAGACTATTTAACCCATGCCCCAAATGGGACTCAATGGCCAATCACGTTTCAATGATTTCTGTTTTACAACCAATCAGAGTCGTGTTTCACGAAATATTTATCAGTGTTATAGTTACCATATTAAAGAAAGCTCCTCCTTTTTAATATTCTGAACAGGTCTGACCATTATTTTGCAGTGACTGAGCCTATAAGAAATACGGCTACCAGATTGTATATATAGTGCATGAATGTCAACACATGCCGCATGCGGGAGTTAATATAAAAACATTTGTAGCAATTGATTATACCACCAAAAAAACAAAACCACTGTTTGCACTTTCTTAAATGTATTTTTTCCCAGGTAACAATCCAGAAAAATATAATTGTCATATTTACATCATACGACATCAGAAATGAATTAATGTACAGTTTGATGTGTTTCATTTTTTCTCCACTAGAGAGCATTCTTACAATATTGCGTTCCTTTGGCAATAAATAGTATGATCTGGTTGCAGTGATAAACAAAATAAGCAAATGAAGCGTACCTATCGTTTCTCATTTGTTTTCAAACATCGCCGTTTACATTAAATATATAATTATTTTAAAATAACTATAGTTAAATAATGATTTGTGAGTAAACAGCTTAATTTTATTCGTTAAATAGTCCTAACAAATGCCACTCTTGATTTCCAAATTCTCTAGATAAATTCACTCCTCACTTCGTGAGTCGTTAATTTATCGATAATTTGTAAATCACTCGTGGCGTTACTTATGATAAAAAATGGAAATGCATTTTTTCATCGCATCTGGCCTTCCGGGTCCCCTTAAATATTTGTAATAGGAAGATGTTTTTAAACATATGTAAACGTGATATTGCTGTGATCTCTCCCAGGAGAGCAATAACGCGCGCACAACTGATCCACTTACCGAGACTAGAGAACATGCCAGGTACGCTGATCCGATCGTGAGGGCAGATCCTCCCAGCCATTTGCGGTACGTGTCCATGGACACCAAATAAGTCAGCACCACGATGAATGTCAGCATGAACTCCACTGCGAACCTCTCCCACGAGTTGAGATGTCCCGGGTTGTGAGCCATGTAGCCAGGCACTGTTATACTGCCAACACAACATATATACATCTTAACACACTTTGTTGCAAGCTGTCATAAATATATCTGCTCAAGCAGCCCCTTATGGAGAGATCATTCTTTTGTCATTTACAGAACTGGACATCATCCAGGCAGACATGTGGTCAGCATGGCGAGTCCCTCAGTTGTGATAACTGGAGGCGCTATTTATTTTAACTAACTCTAACTCACTGCCACCCGTAGGTTCATGGCCTCGCGAACATAAGCTCTCCACACATCCCTATCCTGAGATGTTTTCCAATCATCCCTTGTATAATCTACTTCCTCAAATCATGGTTAATGTTATTCTCCCACCTCATTATTGGTCTAAGTATTGGACACTTTCCCTCTGGTTTTCCTATGATGAGTTTCAATGCCCCTATTTCATTCCCTATTTATATAACATGTTTTATCAAACGCAGTCTACGAGACTTAACTGTTCTTATTATATCTGGTTTCCTATAAAGACCATGTAGTTCATTGTTATGAAGTCTTCTCCATTCACCTGTCTGTTCACCTTTCTCTTTGGTCCAATTTTTTTTTCTGAGAACTTTATTCTCAAATACTCGTAATCTCCTTTCCTCCCTTAAAGTAAGAGTCCATGTTTCGCACCCATATAATATAACTGGTAGAATAATAGTTTTATATATTTTCAGTTTAACGTTTTTTGAAAGGAGTTGGGACGTCAAGAGTCTCTGCAATGCATAATAGCACGCATTTCCAGAATTGAGCCTATGTTTAATTTCTTTGTGCATCTCATTCCTATTTGTGACAGTATATACAAATATACTCAACTCGTTTCAAACTCAGGGTCGGGGTCGAGATGAGATGAGGTCCCTATATATATATATATATCCATCCATAGTAATTCTGCCCGAAGGCAGGTCTTTCACTGCAATCATAGCATTTTCATGCTATGCTTTGCAGCTTTACTAGGGAATTATAGGTGTGGTAGCTTCCCGTTGCTTTCCACACCGGTGAAGGATGATGATGATAATGATAAGGATGATGATCATGGCCGGATGATTTCGGGGACCGTTGGGCCTTAAGCTTCCTGACATTTGTCTTACAGGGAGGAAAACCCCGAAAAAAACCTCACCCAGGAGCCTGTCCTGACCGGGAATCGAACCCGGGTCCGCTGCGTGACAAGGCAGCACGCTACCTCCAGACCACAGCGGTGGATATGTTATATTGCAGATTTTCGCGGATATAAGTATGAATAAGAAAGTTTTCTTGGGTTTTCCGCGTCTTGGATTCAAGTTCGGCCCCTGGCCACTGACTCCGACGTTTCGGTATGATCCCACATGTCATTATCATTCCTTGGCCAGGGGCCGAACTTGAATCCAAGACGCGGAAAACCCAAGAAAACTTTCTTATTCATATATATATATATATATATATATATATATATATATATATATATAAATAATGGGTATCATTGCAGCCAATGGCCATGTAGAAAGAACTGTTCTCATGTCTTACAGAAGTCTGTTATCGATGTTCCTATGTTTTTACACTGTAACAGGTGATATCGGTCGCAGTGCCACCCACATAGTTTGCACTTGCACTTTTCTTCTGGGTTATGGCGCTTCACTGTTGTGCATATCCTGTGGTGGAAACCATGGACCGCGACTCTCGTCACGGCGTGTCTGAGGTCGTATCTGGCTGCTGTCCAATCCCTGTAGATCATCGCATCTGTTGCGTAGAACTCAGACCATATCTGTTCTCTCTTCCCGTTGAGTTCCCTCAGCAGTTCTTTGTAGGCATCTGTTGCCGGCACGAGAAAGTCCAGGTGGAGCTCTTCTATGAAGAAAGGTTCCTTTGTCAGTATGCATGTTAGGCGTGAAGGCGTGTATTTTGATACGCTTAGCGCTATCTTTAAAAAGTGTGCTTTGACTTTCTCTATTTCCTCTAGGTTTGTCTTATTTAGGTTCTGTGAACGACAACGGTGCCATCCGACAATGCATGACGCACCATCACAGGGACAAATGAACGAAATGGATGAAATGAGTATGGAGAAATGGTGGAATGAAATTATGAAAGGGAAAAAATCCCGAGAAAAACCTGCCCAAGCTCCACCACGAAACCCAGTTGGGGCGACCGAGACTCGATCTCGGGACCCCAGCGGTGAGAGGCGAGCTTGTTGTGCCACGGAGTCGCCCTATTTGTAATAGTATTACATATATATACAGGGCAAGTCAAAATGTTGTGCAGGTTTTCAGAAATTTATTATGTGAAATGTAATGAACATATAATATCGTGAGACATATTGTATGAAAGGTAAACTCTCAAAGTTTAGTTGTCCACTTCTAAAGTTCCGCGTTCACCCGCAAGATGTCAACAGCAGAGCAGTAAAGGAAAATGGCGTTGGCTGGGGATCAGAAGTCTTTCTGTGTGCTTGATTACCATGTAAACAACTCTGTGACTAGTGTTCAACGACATTTCCGTACCAGATACGATAAAGACCCGCCGGATGGGAGATCCATTCGTAAGTGGTACACACAATTTAGGGATTCAGGCTGTATCTGTAAACGAAAATCGACTGGCCGTCCGTCGACGAGTGAAGAGACAGTCGAACGCGTTCGCACATGCTTCGTGCGGAGTCCACAGAAATCCACCTACCGGGGAGCGACAGAACTTCAACTACCACAAAAAAACTGTATGGCGGATTCTCCGGAAACGTTTACAGATGAAACCCTACCACTTGCAACTGGTTCAAGCCTTAAAACCCGCCGATTATGCTTTGCGAGCGTCCTTCTGTGTTGATTTTCTCGCATTAATGGAAGAGAATGAGTTCCATGAGAGGGTAGTTTACAGTGATGAAGCGACTTTCCACCTTTCAGGAAAAGTGAATAGACACAATGTAAGGATTTGGGGAACTGGTAACCCCCATGCAACTCTGGAACATCAACGCGATTCTCCGAAAGTGAATGTCTTTTGTGCCATTTCCCATGCAAAGGTTTATGGGCCCTTTTTCTTTCATGAACGTACTGTGAACGGACATGTTTTCCTTGATATGCTACAACAATGGCTCCTTCCGCAGCTTGAAGCGGATAGTCCAGATTTCATTCTGCAGTTGGATGGTGCCCCTCCACATTACCATGGCAGTGTTCGAGACCATTTGAATACGGCTTTACCACAACGCTGGATAGGCCGTGCATCTCAGGGTGATCAACAACTCATTCATTGGCCACCTCGTTCACCAGATCTAACCCCGTGTGATTTCTTCATGTGGGGTCTTGTAAAGGATCATGTTTACGTACCACCACTTCCAACAACACTGCATGAACTGCGTGCCCGCATCACAGCAGCCATTGCTGATATCGACCGCGGACTGCTACAGAAAGTTTGGCAGGAGATTGAATATCGGCTTGACATCTGTCGTGTAACAAAAGGCGCTCACATAGAACATCTGTGAATATTTAAAAAAAAACTTTGAGAGTTTACCTTTCATACAATATGTCTCACAATATTATATGTTCATTACATTTCACATAATAAATTTCTGAAAACCTGCACAACATTTTGACTTGCCCTGTATATATATATATATATATATTATATATATATATATATATATATACTTACTTACTCACTGGCACTATCGAACCCGTAGGTTCATGGCCGCACGGACATAAGCTCTCCACACATCCCTATTCTGAGCTAATGCTTTCCAATCATTCCCTGTATAATCTACTTCCCTCAAATCATAGTTAATGTTATTCTCCCACCTCATTCTTGGTCTACCAACTGGGCGTTTTTGCTCTAGCTTTCCTACAAGAAGCTTCCATGCAAGTCTCCCATTCCCCATACGTGCAACATGTCCTGCCCATCGCAGTCTACGAGACTTAACTGTTCTTATTATATCTGGCTTCCTATAAAGACCATGTAGTTCATTGTTATGTAGTCTTCTCCATTCACCTGTCTGTTCATCTCTCTTTGGTCCAAAAATGTTCCTAAGTAATATATATATATATCATCATCATCATCCATGCAAGTATTAGGCCACGTGGCCTGTTACGGTCTCAAAGAGGAATTTTCCATCCAGCGCTTTTTTGGACGTCCCAGCGATCTTTTGCCTTGGGGGCAGTAGCCCAAGTATGACTTTTGGAATTACATGAGACGGCATTCGTTGAAGATGGCCTTTCCAGTTGTTCTGGTAGTTTTGTATATGGTGGAGAATGGGTTCTACATCCAACTCTTCCATAATTTCCTCATTTCTTTTATGGTCCCACTTTGTGTAGCCTGCTGTACGGCACATAAATCGCATCTCATTTGCTGTTATTTGTATTGTCCATGCTTCACTACCATATCTTAATACTGGTCTTGCGAGAACCTTATAAAGCCGTAATCTTGTGTTCTTCTGTACTAAAGATGGTTTCATTATACTGTTAATTATCCCCGTTGTTTTTGTAAAATTTGTGATTTTCTTTGATATATCAGCTTCATCTTCAAATGTTAAATTATAACCCAAATAATTAAATTCGTTTACTCGTTCTAAAATTTCATCATCCAAACAATTTTGCCAGGTATAGGGTATTTCCCACAAAAGGCCATCACTTTAGTTTTTTTGTATTGATTTCCATATTGTACCTTTTTGCAATTATATTAAAATATCACATTTCCCATATTTAGGATGTGATATAACTTATAGAGAAAATAAAGATATAGAAAATAAAGTAAATAAATTTCAGGCTATTTGTGGAACCATAAAAAGAACCTTAGGTCGGAAAACAAGGAAAGATACGAAACTTAAATTATATAAAACAATGGCTGTTCCTTTGTTGTTGTATGGAAGTGAAAATTGGATAATGAAATCAAGGGATAAAAGCAGGATACAGGCTGCGGAAATGCTGTTCTTACGTAATGTGAAAGGATGCACAAGAGCGGATAGAATAAGGAATGAAACTATACGAGAAGAATTAAATATATATAAAATTGAAGATAAAATCAGCGAAAATAATTATGAAATGGACAGAACGCTTAATGAGAATGAACAACGAAAGAATACCAAAAAGAACCTTCCTGTATAATCCCAGAGGAACAAGAGATGTTGGCCGACCACGTAGAAGATGGACTCCACTTTTAACTTCGCCGGAACAGGCTGCATAGCCTAAACCTTGTAGTAGAAGAAGAAGGATTAAAATTGTGTATAGAATACTGTAAATCTGTTTCTGTTGGAGCTATTAATACCAAATCATCTGCAAAAAGCAAAGAGTCTATTTGATGGTTTCTATTAATTTGGATAGAACCGTGTCACATTATATATAAGTATATATATATATATATATATATATATATATATCATCATCATGATGAACAAATTCGTTTTAGGCCATGTGGCCTGTATGGTAAACCTAGCGAAGATGGTCCACCGATGTTTTGGTCTTCTTTGGTCCCTATGTCCAGTTGGGGTATGTTGGAATGCCAATTTTGGAAGTCTATTTCTTGTCATTCTCCTCAGATGATTTTTCCATTCTTGTTGGTATCTTTGTATATCTTCATTTAAACTTGTTACTCCAAGTTTTCCTCTGATAATAGTGTTCCTTTGGTGATCCAGTCTATTAACTCCTAACAATGATCGTAATAAGCGCATTTGTCTTACTTGAAGTTTATGAGAGTTTCTTTTATTTAAAATCCAAATTTCACTTCCGTATTTTGGAGCAGCTTTTGATGTGATGTTATGTAATCTTAGTTTTGTCTCTGTCCTCATCTGTTTACCAAAATGTCTTCGTATTACCCCATTCATTTTATTATATTTTTGTAATTTTGAATCAATGTCACTCTTATACTCTGCAAATACACTTCCTAAGTAAGAGAAATCTGACACTTGTTCTATCATTTTTTCATCAATCTCAATTTTCACCCGTTGTATGTTTTTTCCACACATTGCCATTGTTTTGGATTTTGAAGTGGAAATTTTCATATTATATTTGCTGGCAATTTTGAATAATTGATACGCTGCTATTTGTAAGCTGTCTTCGGAATCTGATAATGTTATTTGATCATCAGCATATAATATTGTTTGAATTATTTTATTCCTAGTTATTGAAATTCCACTATTTACTGTTTGTTTCCATTCTTGCACTATTCTGTTAATATATATATTAAATAAGAGCGGAGATAGTCCACATCCTTGTGGAACACCTTTGCTTGTGTTTATATATATATATATATATATATATATTCATAATTACTTTACATTCTTGCGAAATTCGCTAAAATCTTGTGTATCATTGGCTTGCATGATCAAATCTTAGAAAAGTTTGTCTTCTAGTTGTTATTGGAATTCCTTGCCCAACACTGTACATTCTCTAATGGAGGAGGGAGCGGTATACAACTGCCATTGGGATGTTTGCACAAAATATTTCTAAATTTATATAAAAAGTTTCTTTTCTTCCCTTTTAGGGTGAACATAGGTATGGAGGGAGCAGGTGATGATGATGCTGCCATCTGCGCGGTCAGGTGGTGAACACGTGTTTGGCTGCAAATCTCCACACGCGGGGGGAAGACACGCATTGTGCGTGCTATGATAGGTAACAATAGAAGAAAGAAGATCCCATCCGTTCTCTTATAGTTCCTGCTGCTCCATTTTAAAAGGATGGTAGCACAAAAGGGAAGAATATATATCCAATCGCCCCTGCCAAGGGTCAAACCCAAACCATCTGGATATCTTCCGAATGTAACTAATTGGCACTATCTTACCAGGCGGAAATAAGCTCTCCATACATCCTTATCCCGACTAATGTTTCTAATCATTCATTGCATAATTCATCTGCCGTATTGGCCTATCTAAATGAGATGCACAAAGAAACATAGGCTCAATTCTGGAAATGCATGCTATTATGTGCTACCACACCTACAATTCCCTAGTAAAGCTGCAAGCATAGCATGAAAATGCTACGATTCCAGTGAAGGACCTGCCTTCGGGGAGAATTACTATGGATGTGTGTATTACAGGTCCCGCGCCGTAGCCGAGTGGTTAAGGCAGGAAGCCTTGGCGCAGAGCTACGGGACTTGCGCTGGTTCGAGTCTCCATGGGGGAAGAAATTTTCTCATGGTATTTCGGCCAGTATGGGACCGGTGCCCACCCAGCATCGTGAGGCAATTGGGTAGCTACAATAAGTAGCAGCTCCAGGTTGAGGAACCAGCTATAACGGCTGGGGGACTCGACATGCTGACCACATGTCACCCCTACACTTGCTGATTATCATCTACCTCTCTGATTGAGACATGTGGATGTGAGGCCAGCAGCCGGCTGGTAGGCTAAGGGCCTTGTAGGCCTGTCGCGCCAGGAGTTAAGTGTGTATTACAGAGACTCTTGTCGTCCCAACTCCTTTCAAAAAAGGTTGAACTGAAAATATATAAAACTGTTATTTTACCAGTTACATTATTGAATCGTATGCCTTTTTTGAAGTCTACATATATAGCTGATGTACAGTACCATTATATTCCCTTTCTTTTTTTCTAAAATCTGTCTTATACTAAAAATCTGATCTGTTGTAGACCTACTTCTTCTAAATCCACATTGATAATCTCCTACTTCTTGTGTCATTTAAATTATATTAGAAAAGACATTTATTCATATACATTACGGGCTTTAGTTTGTTACAGATAACGTTGCCATGACAACCGATTCGCCTAAAATTCTGTTGAATGATATGCGTACAAGATGGACCTTGTCTTGTAGAAGTATGCAGTTGATTAAGACGTCAACCAGAAATGCTAAGTCACTCATTCTTTCTAAACTTTGGAGCTCTTCGACTGTTTTTCCTTTCAACTTCAAACGTCTCTATTTCCTTCCTCAAAACAAACATTTGATGAATTTGATGACACCAACATTCTCCCATTCCCCTTCATTTCATTTCATTTGTCATTCATTCATTGCATGTCACCTTATACCTCATCTCGTGTTAGGAAGCTCCACAGGAAGTACGTGGTTGCGGGGATCTAGTGCTTCCTCATCTCATGATTCCGAGCCTGAGCAATAAAAAGGGAAGAAGGGGCCAACAGGAGGGTTTTATCCCCCCTCTCAACCACTGTACCAACCCATGGCCGCGGGAAAAACTCTCCATACATCCATATCCTGAGCTAATGTCATCCAATCCATTGTATAATATATTTACTCAAATCGTGGTTAATGTTTTTCTCCTACATCATTCTTGGTCTGCCTACTGGACGCTTTACATCTGATTATATATACGTACCAAAGTCCAGCCGCTGATACTCCGGCTCTGAAGTTTAGGTTATACGAGGGGTAAAGGGAGAAACTCGCACTCTACTGCCAATAAGGTAATAGTTTAAATGGGAGTGGACGTCTGCCACAAGCTATCACTACTCTTGACGCAGCTATAGCGCGCTAGTAAGGTTTGAAATTACTGAGATGTCAAGCTGTAGGTCTGCTAACCGCATACATAAAGCGGCCCCTCCGACTGAATGTCCATATCGGCAACACTGTCGTGAAAACGTCAAGGCCGGAGAATCATTGAACTACATGGTCTTTATAGGAAACCAGATTTATAATAACAACAGTTAAGTCTCGTAGACTGCAATTGGCAGGACATGTGGCACGAATGGGGAATGCAAGAGGGGCATGGAAGCTTCTTGTAGGAAAACCAGAGTAAAGCGTCGTGTAAATAGGCCAAGAATGAGATGGGAAAATAACTAACTATGATTTGAGGGAAGCAGATTATACAGGGGATGATTGGAAAACATTAGCTCAGGATGTGGATGTGTCCAAGCGGCCATGAACCTACGGTTTCAATACTCTCACTGAGTTCGTTATATAATAAGCCTATATATATATATATATATATATATATATATATATATATATATATATTATGAGGGTTTCAGATAAAAAGTGGACCAAGTGCACATTTAAGTCCTTTGGGGGGAAAAACTAATATAAAATTAAATTAATAAATTTAATTTGTGATAAAGAATTAAACATTAATTTTTACTGTGAAAAACAACAAATACAACACTTGGTTCAACATTGCTCTCGAGAATTATTGATGTTTTGAACCCAAATTCATATTTAACTAGCAATTTAAATTTTTCAACTTGGTCGAGTTTTGCTCTGAACCCCTCATATTACATAAGTCATGGTTATTTTCGGTCAACTTTTATAAGATTCATGATGTGTTCCGTTGAGGTTTATTCAAAATTAAGATGGAAATCATGAAAGCAGCTCACAACGACAGCCTGATAAACGAAAACGAACCCAATACATGTAACCCCCTCTACCAGATCTTCAGTGAAACACCAGTTTTGAATCCTGCCGATGATTGGACAAGTCCCGAAAGCGCTACAGTTAAATGATAATTAAGTTGAGGAGACGGACCTTTCAGGTGAATATTCTATAATTTTATATTATTTTCGGTGTCTGCTACCTGCGATCCAAGAAGGTATGTAAACATTTTTCATTTTTTATAACAAACTGAATAGTTTCATTATTTCGGAATTTGGTAAAACGAATATTGGTTTCCACGCCGCGCGCGCACACACGAAAAACACACACACCACACCACACACACACACACACATCACACACACACACACATATATATATATATACCATATATATATACACACACAACACGAATATATGTCTTTTGTAACTTTATGCGCGGCCATACCGTTGATCCGATTGTGATGGGGCTTTTTGCTAAATGTTCAGAATTTTTCCCGGGATGAACATGGGCTATAAGATAGTTGTAATATTCAACCCCTCTACCCTTAAAAATCACCCTTTGTAGTTTAAAAACTAAAAAAAAAGTAGTTTTTTTGGACCTTAAATGGCTTACGCTGCCTAAACCACAACAAATACATAAAATTAATGTACACAGAATTGAATATCTAAAAAAAAACTCTACAAAAAAGTCCGGGACAGCATATGTTTATCTCTTACGGATAACTCACAATAACCATTTTTGTCTTTCATTGATGTCAAGAAAATCGGGAGAAGTAGATTCCCGGGCAAGCGTAGTAACGCACAGCGGGTATTCTTTTACAGACTATTTAACTCATGCCCTAAATGGGAGTCAATGACCAATCACATTTCAATGGATTTTGTTTTACAACCAATGACAGTCGAGTTTCGCCTCGCTCTTTATCAATTCCTGCTTTTGTGATAGTGAAAGCTCCTCCTTTTTTAATAATCTAAACAGATCAAAACATTATTTTTCCAGTGACTGACTCTCCAACAAGTGTATTGAATATAGCAAATAATGAACAGATTCCTTGATTTTACTGAGTTGTTTACTAAAAAAATAAATTAATAACCTATAATGTTGGTTATAATATACAATTTGATGTGTTTCGTTATTTCTCAACTAGGGTGCACTCTTACAATATTGCGATCCTAATTGGCAATAAATAATATGATCAAGTTGCAGTGAATAAAGATAACCTCACATTTCTGATTTGTTTTCAAACATCGCCCGTTTAAATTAAATATATAAATATTTTAAAACACCGGTAACTGTATTTAAACAATGATTTGTTGAGTAAACAGCTTAATTTTATTCGTTAAATAGTCCCAACAAATGCCATTCCTCAATTTCCAAATCCTTTAGAAAAATTCACTTGTCACTTACGTTATTCGATTGTTTGGAAATCACTAGTGACATTACTTGTGATAACTCACAATAACGAATTATGTCTTTCAGCTCATTTATGACAAGAAGATCGGGATAAGTAGATTCCCGGGCAATCTGCATGGGGTATCTAAAATAATTACGTACACGGTACAAATTTATAATTATTTTTCTTTATACTTATTCAACTAAAGAACTAAACATAAAAACACATTCATTTTCACTTATTTATGCGTAGCAGCAAACACGCCGGGTATTAGCTAGTAACTACTGTCCTCCTCAGGCGAGTTTAAGCGCTCAAAGGAATGTGTTGTGGGGATGACAATGCCAGTCAGGAAGGAAGTAAAACCACATTGAAAACATTCGCCCTATTTACGAAACCAATATGCTTTAGAACAGAAGCCATGACAATCAGATCCTGGACCAAACACCAATCAAGAACTCCGACACCTGGTTAAGTCAATAGCAGTGCATGGATATGCAAGACCAAGTGTTTCCACATATCCCGGGAACAACTGTGTGTGAACTGTGCAAGCAACCATGCGACCGTTACCATGTTAACCACCTGCAAAAAACGAGGGATATCCCTGGTAGAATTCTGCAAATAACAAGCTATGTTTTCCAATCATCATCATCATCATCATCATCCAGGGATTAAGCCTGTTCGCTCGTTTCGGTTTCATGAAAGCTAGAATTGTTAAAATTGTTCAGACCATCTTCTGTGTGGGCGCCCAACATTTCTCCTTCCGTGCGGTTTATAATTTAGCAATAATTTTAGAAATCTTTCTTCTGGCATTCTATCAATATGTTCTTTCCAGTCGTTCCCATATTTAATTATTCGGTCTGTAAGTTTGAAAATATTTAGTTCCTTTCTTATATCTGTCCCGCGCCGTAGCCGAGCGGTTAAGGTAGGAAGCCTTGGCGCAGAGCTACGGGACTTGCGCTAGTTCGAGTCTCCATGGGGAAAGGAATTTTCTCATGGTATTTCGGCCAGTATGGGACCGGTGCCCACCCAGCATCGTGAGGCAATTGGGTAGCTACAATAAGTAGCGGCTCCAGGTTGAGGAACCAGCTATAACGGCTGGGGGACTCGACATGCTAACCACATGTCACCCCTACACTGGCTGTTGATCATCTACCTCTGTGATTGACACATGTGGATGTGAAGGGCCAGCAGCCGGCTGGTAAAAGGACAACCGCTGAAAAGTGGAAAGACCCCTCAATCGGATCTTATATCTACATTTCTTTTCTTATCCAGCAGAGTATATCCTGCTATATTTCTTAAAAATCGCATCTCAGCTGCTTCCAATCTTTGTTCTTGTCTTTTAGTGATCGTCCAACATTCTGATCCATACATCAATACAGGAACAGCCATTACTTTATAAAATTTAATTTTTGTTTCTTTTCTTGTGTTTTTAAGGGTTCTTTTAATAGTGCCACACATTAGATTAAATTTATTTATTTTGTCATTAATATCTTCAATTTTAACATGTGATAAATTGAAACCTAGATATTTAAAATTAATGACAAAACATGTGTAACTTACATATTTTCTGCAGAACTTGTGCGCATTTATTCTATTATTATTAATATGCTTTAGACCTATTCAAAACCTCAAACAGAAAACTGCATATTTGTGAGTGAATAATACTTCCCTTCGATTCGGCTGTAGGAACAAAAGAAACTACCTGCAAGAGTAGTAAACCTTCTTCTTCTTCCGAATGCAGTATTGGGTGATGATGCCCGTTCTGCGACTACAAAAACTGATCTTTCCATCGGTTGAAGGGTCTTCCGAGGTCTCTTTTGCCTTTAGGGTTGAGGTGGTAAATCATCTTTGGTAAACGGGAATTTGACATTCTCTGGACGTGTTGGAACCATTTAATCTGATAATTTTGTATATGTTCAACCATTTCCCTACTATTCCACTGCATCCTTATCTCATCACTTTTCATTCTATCCCTTAATGTTACTCCAGTTAGTGATCGGAGGAATCTCATTTGTGAACTATTAATGCGGGATTTATCTTTTGCTCGAAGTGTCCAGCATTCACTTCCGTATAGTAGAGCAGGTTTGGCTATGGCATTATGAAATCTCAATTGGATTTCTTTCCTCATTTGTTTTCCAAAATTTCTCCTAATTATACCATTTAATGTTATATTTTTCTAAATTTGTTTCCACATCTTTTTGATTATGAAACTGTGATATATTATTACCTAAATAATTAAAGTGTGTTACTTGTTCTATTGGTTTATTATTTATTATTATTTTTACTCTCGAAAGTCCCTTTCCAGTGATTGCCATGGATTTGGTTTTATTTTCAGATATTTTCATGTTGTATTTTTCCAGGGTATTCTGCAATTTAAACACTGATCTCTGCAAATCATCTTCATTCTCCGCTAGAAGTACTTGATCATCTGCGAAGATTATTGTTTGTATTTGATTTCCTCTACATATTTTTACTCCTGGGGGGGGTTTAGTTTTTTCCACTCCTGGACAATTTTATTTAGATATAGAATAAACAGAAATTTTCCTGGTCCTCCAGGTTGGGGGTTATATGCTGTGGGCCAGCTCCCCACACATTAGAAAAAAAAACAAAATGCTAAAAGACCAAATTACCCATTTGACAATGATAGATTTAGAGAAAGCTTATGACTCAATTCCGAGGAACAAATTATGGGAAGTATTGGAGAAATACAATATTGACAGAATACTTAGTATTGGAAGATGGAATCCAAATAAAGCAAGTGAAACAAAACTAAATATTTGGGAATGATTATGGATAACATCGAAGGTATAGGCAAAGAGAACATAAAACATAGAATTGAATTGAGTAGCAAAATAATATCATCATTAAATTCCATATGGTGGGATAAGCATATTTGGAAAGACACAAAAAATTATATTGGTAAAACATTGGTGGAATCTGTTGCAATGTATGGAAGTGAGGTATGGACAATCAATAAGTACTACAAGAATAGACTAATAGCTCTAGAAATGGATTATTTACGCAGAAGTGCCAGAAAGTCTAAATTAGAACGTGTCACAAATAAGGAAATTAGAAACAAAATGGAAGCAGAAGAAAGCATAATTGAAAGAATTGAGGAAAAGGAATTAAAAGTGGTTAGGACATGTTTTAAGAATGGAAGATGAGCGATGGCCGAAGCAACTATATGAATGGCATCCTAACAGAAAGAAGAAAAGAGGAAGACCAAGGTTAACATGGAAGGAAAACATGAAGACAGTAATGCAAGCTAGAGGGCTAAGCATCGAAGATGCCCAAGACCGTAGGCTTTGGAGGTTTGGCACGGGAAGACGGCAGCAGCTGTAAAAACCCGAAGATAATATAGAGATATAACAGTAATGGAGATAGTCCACATTCCTGTCTTAAACCTTGGTTAATTTCAAATTTATCTGTTATTTTCCCATGATCTAACTTTACATTTATAAAATGTGGTTTCATATAAACTTTTTATAGCATTTATTAGATTATTGGGGACTTGGTAGCTTTCCAATATTTTCCACATTATGTCCCGTTTGACTCTATCATAGGCCTTTTCTAAATCTAAAAATAATATATATAGGGGGATATTAAATTCTTTCCACTTCTGAATTAGGTGTTTACTAGTAAACCTAATGGCAAGAATACTCACCTCCCAGCGCTAAAATCGTCGGAGGAGGACAGTAATGAAATTGTCGCTAAACTGAACATGCACCGGATTGAACAAGCAGAATGTTATCAACTGGGACCATCTCGAGCTGTGTATTGTGTGCACATTTTAAACGCTCCGGCGGCTGCGAATAATTTACCTGTGTAGGTGACCCGTCGCCAAACTCACGACCTCACAACCCAAACTAGCGTAACATAAAGTATATTTAAAATTTCATATTTTTTTAATTTAATCACTTAAAGTAGGATGTAAAAAATATGTTCATCCCAAACTTCCCTCAAAAACCGTTACACTAAAAATATATAAAATGACCAAACATGGATTACAAGAAAGAATAGCACTAAGAAATTGGGTCTGGAAGTATGCACAAATGTCATTCCTTCTCCACTCGTCTCTATCCATCGACTCCATGTCCTCCAGTCCTCTTGTTCTTATTCCGATTCGATTGAGGGTCTTTCCACTTTTCAGCGGTTGCCCTTTTACCAGGCGGCTGCTGGCCCTTCACATCCACATGTGTCAATCACAGAGGTAGATGATCAACAGCCAGTGTAGGGGTGACATGTGGTTAGCATGTCGAGTCCCCCAGCCGTTATAGCTGGTTCCTCAACCTGGAGCCGCTACTTATTGTAGCTACCCAATTGCCTCACGATGCTGTGTGGGCACCGGTCCCATACTGGCCGAAATACCATGAGAAAATTTCTTCCCCCCATGGAGACTCGAACCAGCGCAAGTCCCGTAGCTCTGCGCCAAGGCTTCCTACCTTAACCGCTCGGCTACGGCGCGGGACTTGTTCTTATTCCAGTTCTTAATTTTTGCATCCACGAGTTTCGAGGTCATAAATAAAACTAAATAGCTATATGATCATACGTAGAAATACTTTACACAATGGAAATGGTCAGTGGATGACAAATGAGGGGAATTTTGAGGAAGTGGCTGAATTCAAATACCTAGGAACAATAATTACAAACAGGAATGAGATGCACAAAGAAATTAAACATAGGCTCAATTCTGGAAATGCGTGCTATTATGCATTGCAGAGACTCTTGAAGTCCCAACTCCTTTCAAAAAACGTTAAACTGAAAATATATAAAACTATTATTCTACCAGTTATATTATATGGATGCGAAACATGGACTCTTACTTTAAGGGCGGAGAAAAGATTACGAGTATTTGAGAATAAAGTTCTTATGAAAATGTTTGCATCAAAGAGAGATGAACATACAGGTGAATGGAGAAGACTACATAACAGTGAGCTACATGATCTTTATAGGAAGTCAGATATAATAAGAACAGTTAAGTCTCGTAAACATCAACCTGCAGGAAGAAGAAGACCAGGACGTCCACTCAAAAGACTTTTGGATGATGTTTCTCTTGAGGCCGAAACAGGTCAACAAATGGCCTAAATTCGTGAATGTACTATGATGATGATGATGATGAAGTCTCGTAAACTCGATGGGCAGGAGACGTGGCACGAATGGGAAATGAAAGAAGGGTACGGAAACTTGTAGGAAAAACAAAATGGTCAAGAATGAGGTGGAAGAATAATTTTAACAATGATTTGAGGGAAGCAGATTATACAGAGGGTGATTGGAAAACATGTTAGTATAGGGATGTATGGAGAGCTTATGTCCGCGCGGCCATGGACCTCGGTGTTCAATAGTCCCAGTGAGTTTGTTAGTTACAGGTGCACCATGAAATATTACTAGCAATGAGAGATTTAAAACCTTGTAGCAGTGAGCGGTATTTAATACACTTTTGTGTTAAACTGCGTTAAAATGACTGGAATTTTGTTTTGTCAATTTGGCAGCATAATTTCAAATAACAGAGCAGAGTTTTTTTGTTTATTATGCAAATAGAGCGAGTGGCCGGATGCAGGCAATAAACGGCCGCCCGTGCGCGCGTTGCTGCACTCTCTTGTTAATTATGTGTCGCCAGACCGCAGATTTTACAGTTCACAGCGCGTCCCGGGTTCTATCCTCGTTACTAGATGTGCCATATTACAGGGGAATCAATCTATTGAAAATATTTCTGAAAAAAAAAAGATCCAACCTGGCAGGTTCAAGTCCTGGCGGAGTCTGGATTCTTAAACAGGCCTAAACCTTCTGGTCCTGGGATCGACTCAGCCTCTAACGGAAGTGAGTACCAGATGCATGCAGGGTTGACAATCCTGCTGACTCTAGTGCCGATTGTCTAGAAAGGAGTCAGTCTTAATCCCCAACTTCCCAAAGGTTCTGCTAGGCCCAGTATTGTTGGTGCCTTGGCTCATCGGAGACGAAACTTGCAGATATAGAGGGGTGGTTTTCTTTAGCGGGAGGTGGTGAAGCGATACTTTTGGGTTAATGAACTCTTTGCTCCACACCACTCTATGCTCGTTCAAAAGGAATTCGTCTCAGTTGTTACCAGCTTGGAATGAATAGCGGCTGTACACTGTACAGTTGGATTTATTGAAATTTATTTCTTAAGTGTAGAATTTCTGGAGATACTAAAGGCCAACACACGTACACACTATAAGTAACACCAAGAAATTGGGACTGGAAGTAAATATCAATAAAACTAAATATATGTTAACAGATAGAAATACATTATATAATGGAAATGGACAGCTAATGACAAATGAGAGAAATGTGGACGAAGTGGCTGAATTCAAATACCTGGGAACAATAATTACAAATAGGAATGAGATGCACAAAGAAATTAAACATAGGCTTTCCATTCTTCAACCACCGCTGTGGTCTCGAGGTAGCGTGCTGACTTGTCACGCAGAGGGCCTGGTTCGATCCCCGGTCGGGAAAAGTTTCCTGGGTGAGGTTTTTTCCGGGTTTTCCTCACCTGTAAGATAAATGTCAGGAAACTTTAAGGCCCAAACGGGTCCCGAACACCACCTGGCCATCATTATCATCAATATAATATTCACCTCATTAGATTAAGTTTAGTTTAAGGTCTCTCCTGGCGCATCATTACCATCATCATCAACTCACATATCATTGAGCAGCGTAACCCCGCCTTCCAGGTGCCCCAACCTCAGAAGGGGGTTACAAGTAGCCATGCCAGGAGAGAACACCAGAAATGTCGAAATTACATCCTGGAGCATTAAAAAAATATATTATCTCTCAAGAACCCCCAGTACACATTCCTTGCACGTCCAAGAATAACATTATCATGATTTGAGGTAAAATTACACAGGTCAACATGATTTTTGTCTCATGAGCACCAATAGTTATACTTAATGCAGTTTTTTATCGTGTTTTCAAATATGTATTCGGAATTTCTCCATCACCACAGTTTTTTTTTATTTCAATTTCAATTAATGGATTTAAATAATTATTTTTTTAATAAACCCAGATTTCTTCCCGCAGAATCTTGGCGTAGTGAGCGATGAGCACAGGGAACAATTTCATCAGGAGATTTCAGCTATGAAAAGAGATATCAAGGCAAATGGAATCCTAATATGCTGGCCGATTATTGTTGGGCCATCAAGAGGGATGCTCCACAGGCGAAATATAGCTGAAAATCGTCATTTCTTACTTTCTAGGCGAGTCCAAATGTTCTAATATTGTGTAGTTATGAATGTAGAAAACATTAGTGTTTGAAATTATAATAAATGCCTGTCTCTCGGAAAACTTGCGTGATGGAGAAAAACCGATATCATATTTGTATTCAGGAAAAAAAAAATACTATCAGAGTCACATATTTTTCTTTCTGAGACAAAAAAAGTTTATTTTTTCTTGCTCAGTGCATTTATACAGACTATTTAACTGATGCCACAAATGCTAGTCAATGACCAATCACGTTTCAATGAATGTTTTACAACCAATCACAGTCGTGTTTCACCTCGCTCTTTATCGATTTCTCTTTATCAGCTCCTGCTTTTGTGATAAAGAAAGCTCCTCCTTTTTAATGTTCTGAACAGGTCAAAGCATTATTTTTCTCCAACAAATACATTGAATATAGCAAATAATGAAAAGATTCCTTGATTTTACTGAGTTGTTTAGTAAAAAAAAATGAATAACCCGTGATGTTGATTATGATATATAGTTTAATGTGTTTCATTATTTCTCCACTTGGGTGCACTCTTACAATATTGCGATCTTATTTGGCAATAAATAATATGATCAAGCAGCAGTGAATGAACATAACCTCACATTTCTGATTTGTTTTCGAACATCGCCGTTTACATTAAATATATAAATATTTAAAAATAAGTATATATTTAAACAATGATTTGTGAGTAAACAGCTTAATTTTATTGGTTAAATAGTCCTAACAAATGCCACTCTTGATTTCCAAATTCTCTAGGTAAATTCACTCCTCATTTCGTGAGTCGTGAATTATCGATAATTTGGAAATCACTCGTGGCATTACTTATGAGAATGATTGGAAAATATTAGCTCAGAATAGAAATTCAAGAAGTGGTATCATGAAATACCAGGTTCGATGAGTTGGTTGGGGTTGATTTGGTGTGCACAGCTGTGAAGGAAGAGCAGCCGGAAGCAGCACAAAGACATGTGTCTTGCGTTTCCAGACCGCTGCACTGCTTGCCCTTGAGAGGAACCACCCCACGCAACACCTGGCTCTCACGCACAACCCGCATTCTCGCTCTAAACTTGTTTAAAATTACTTCAAATTGCTTCACAATTATAAAAAAAAAGTCTGAGATATCAAGTCCAGAAGAATGAGATGGGCGCGCTATGTAGCTTGTGTACAAATATTTTCAACATTGATCCAGCCGGCCGTGAAAGCCTACAATTATATTTTCAACATTGTTATACAGGAGGACGGGATTTGGGAAGACCAGTAACCGTAATACGAGTATTTAAGAATACAGTTCTTACGAAAATGTTTGGACCAAAGAGAGTTGAACAGACAGGTGAATGGAGAAAACTACATTTTCACAGTAGCCTCTGCCCGCTCCTGAAATCTCCTTCCTCAAGATATCAGGGGTTGCCGCACACTTGGCACCTTTAAGTCACGCTTATACAGTTACCTGTTGTCTAATAATTAATTTTTTCTATTTATTT
>JASPKZ010003309.1:0-60741 GCA_030220185.1 Diploptera punctata | reverse complement strand
TTTCTTGTCTGATATCTGTATTTCGAATATGTTGTGTTCCTTTATATTCTCAATATTGCTCCGTAATCCATCCATTTCTGTTGCGAAGAATTCTTTTTCGCATCCTGTCATTTAAGGTCCCATCTTTCGATCCATAGTAAGTATACTTTCTATTATTGTCTGTATAATCTCTTTTTTGTTTTTTCTGGTCAAATTTATATCCATAAAAGACCATTCAGGGATCTAATCGCCTTCCTTGCACAATTTACAATCTGTTAATAATATATTTTTCGCAAGTACCACAAGTTTTATCTATTTAAGACCCAAGATATTTAAATGCTTCAACACATGTAAATTATCATATTATTTATTTGTAGGTCATTCTGAATTTTCCTCCGATTACCATATATTCTGTTTCAATATAAGTTATCTTCAGTCCCAGCCCTTCCACCTACTCAAATGCATCTACCAACGTTCCTGATCATATATTCTATATCTCTCTTTATCTTGTCCTATTATAATCTGGTCATCAGCGAATAATAAATTATGCAGTAAATGGCCATTAATGTTGATTCCCATTCCCCTACATGACTTATTCCATTTCATTAATACATCTTCTAAATATAATCTTGAAGAATTTTGGTGACATTCCCGCATCCTTGCCTTAATCCTTTTGTTATAATCAAATTCTGAGGATACTTTATTTCCAACCTTAATACTTGCTTTACAATCATACATTCTTTTTATAAATGTACAAGAGATTTAGGTATTCCAAACTTCTCCATTGCCACCCAGAGCTTGTTGATGGGTATAAAGTCATATGCCTTTTCCAGGTTTTATAAAATGTCATATGCACTTCTCTTCCTTTCGCCAACATCTTTTCTATAATCTGGCCTTATCACAAATGTATTATCAAGGCACGATTTACCTGGTGTGAAACTGTTTGTTCCTCTGATATTTTATTTTGATTTAGTTCCTCCAATCTAATTTTAATAATTGTACTTAACATTCTACTAATTGCTGCCATAACACTGATCCCTCTATACTTTGCTGGGTCTGTTTTATTCCCTTTATTTTTGTATATTGCACTAATATACCATAACTCCACTCATCTGGAATAAGATCTCCTTCTATCACTTGGTTAAAAAGTCTAGTTAAAATTCTTATAATTCTTTAACCACCATATTTAATTAGTTCCATGGTTATTCCTCCTGGACCTGCCGCATTCCCATTTTTTGCTGTTCTCAACACGTTTCTTACCTCGTCCTCTGTTAGAGGTTCTATTAAGTCACTCTTTTCATTATCCAGTGTAGCATAGTCTATAAATTCTCTCCTAGTTTCTGTTAAAAGCATTTTTAAATATTCCTGAAAAGTTTTCATTGGTACTAAATTAAAACTCTTTGTCATATTATCATTTCGCATGTTTGTAATTGTCCTCCATGCTTGGGCTGACTTTGAATAGCCTATGTATGCTCGATTTCTCCACATGGCCTATTCCACAATTCTTTTTTATGTTTCCTGACTTCTGCTTTAACCTTTCTTTTAAGTATGTTATAACTTTGATAATCTTCATCTTTCTTGGAACTTACATATTTTTGATATGCATTTCTCTTTTCTGTTATGATATCAAGTATTTCCTTGTTCACCCAATGTTTTTATGATGTTTATCATTTTCCAGACCAAGTCCCTCTCTTCTGCTTCGTGTATATATTTTTTCAAATGTTCATAAGTAACGACAGAGTTCCAATCTTCATCAAATTTTAATTTTTCGGTGAGGCGTTGGGCATATAGATTTTTAATACTCTCATCTTGTAGTATATGTAGATTATATCTACATTTTTCTAATTCATTTTCTATTTCTATATTTTGATCTTTATTTACCTTTTGCCTGTTTATAGGGCATACTATCCTAGTTGACAGCATATAGTGATCCGTTCCACATTCGGGTCCTCGATTCACTCTAACATCTTGAACTATAATATAATATATATAGAGAAGTAAATAAAAAATCATCACTCCACATAAGCATATATTATTTGGCGTAATATTGGATGAAGTTGTATTTAAGGTACGTATGTGCCAATTCTTGGCTCAGAAATGTTCCAGATTTAGTCCAATAGAATATTGTGGATCAAGATAGTACTTGTTATATTAGTTTATGTTCTCTGGACCTCTTAGTGTTGCGCTGACGTGCTTGCCTTTCTTGTTTTTCAGTTAATTAAGTGAACCTGAGGATGAATTCATGAATCAAGAATAAACGATTGTACTTCATACTCCATACGTGGGGGCGGGGCAGATAAGTAGTCAGGCGCCTGATTCGTCGGGTAATTGGTCCGTGTTCCTGGGAGTGCAAACGGAGTAAATCCATGATCAAGGGGGACATTAAACACAAATGCTAGATCAACCCGAGTGTTGTCGTGGGCCACGCGGCTTCACTCGGGGTATAAATGGACGGTACGAATGGACAACGTTTAATAGGTAAGTGCTTCTTCTTTTCCCAACACTTATTCGAAGTTTGTAGGATTTTCATAGTGTATGTACGTCTAATACTAACTTTAGACCATTGTGCTTTGTTCAGTCTATATTTTAAATTCATAATAAGTGTTCAAAGTTTGTATGATTTTATTGGAAACCACCAGGTTACTTCTTCTCCGGCTTTCCCCACTTATAGGTTTACCGTCTTCAGTTCCCATTCATATCTATTTTCCAATCTTCTTCTTCCAAATTCCTATCATCCATTATAATTCTCACGTAAGTGTTCCATTTCCGTCTTTGTCTGCCACGTTTATTTCTTTCAACGGGTGACCATGTTATATATTTTTTGGTTATTCATCATTTTCCATTCTCTGTACATGCCCCGTAAAATTTAAGAGTTTGATTTTCAATCCTGTTAACAACAGATGTACTGACATCAATTCCTTTTCAAAGGAAATCTTTTGTTATTTTATCCTGTTTTGTTTTTTAAAGGTTTCTCCTCAGATAATCAAATTCAACTGTTCTAATTTTATTCTTCTTTATTTCCGTCAAAGACCAAGTTTCACTTTGATATGACACAATATTCTACATTATACTCTTATAAATTTTCATCTTAGTTTCCTTTATAATATCGTTGTTCCAAATTATTCCATGTAATGTCTTATATTCATTTTTAGCAATTTCAATTTTAGTCTGTACATCTCTTTCACGTGTACCTAAACACATAATTATTGACCCAAAATATTAAAAAATTTCACTTCTTTATATCTTCAAGTATGAGGTCTTCCACATCCTTTCCGAAACACATATATTGTGTTTAATGTAAATTTATATTCAGTCCCCATTTTTACATTCTTCCACTAGTTTATGTAATATTTAATGTTCCTTTAGTTTATTTTTACTAAAGGATAAAATGAGGGAAGTGAGTACTTAATTTTTAATGGGTTTATTATACTTATTATTGTAATTATCTCTAGAATTCAAATAGAATGAATGATGTGTTTTATAATATGTAATTATATTTAAGGCCGAATGAAGTGTGATTGAGGAATGCCGACCGCACGTTACTTGCAAACAAGGTAAGATTCGACTAAACTTTACAAATATAAAATATAATTTATAATGTCTTAGAGTATTATGTTTAAGTTAATGTAATTTTATGTCTCATAGAATTTTGAATTGATTAGGTGCATTATTTAGAATTCAAGATTCTATGCAGACAATCACCCTGTACATTTTCTACCTCAGACATAAGACTCTTTGGACTAACCACATGAAACTATTGTTAATACAAGGATGGGAATGTGCCTTAACTACAACTTTGTCCAATTTTACGCCAAACAAAATCTACTCATGTGGGTGATGATTTTTATAATTTACATATTTAATTGCATTTCTACAAAACTTCTCTTTTGTAAAATTTACGCCAAACAATGTACCTACGTATCTATTCACTTAGGCTTTCACGGCCGGAGTTATTATGATGATCTTGAAGTAGATTTCCTGGGTGTAGGCCATGGCCTTGAAACATGTAATCGCAAGAAGACCCTTGAGAACAGCGCACGCAGTCTCTTGCGAAACGTTGGGGAACTTCAAGCCTCAAGACCACGGGCCGGAAATCTACTTCAAGATCAACATAACATCTACTTATGTGGGTGATGACTTTTATTTACATCTCTATATTGCATTTCCAGAAAACTTGCAATTTTGTGTATCACAATTACAGCAAACGTGCCATGTGAAGATGAATGTGGTGCACTACATTTGTATGAACAACCTATGAATTCTATTCAGTGTAAACTGATGTCCAGTGACACAAGATATAAAATGACTGCTGTACTCTGAAATTAGTTTCCAAGTAATATTTTTTCTCCTTTCAGGAAATTTTCAAATGAATTTAAATAAAAACTGTATGTGAATTTGTTTCAAGTTGTGTTTTCTTGAGGAATGTTCACAATCTGCACTCTACGTGTTACTGATTTATGTTTAAATAACTTAATAAGTTTATATTCAGTTTACATAATATTTTGGAAACGCAATTCTTCGAAGTGAATTTTATACCAAGGTTCTCTATATTTCGTAGTTCTAATTCATAACAGTTTTCTTTGGATTTTTTAAAGATTAATTTTTATTCTTTGTTTTACAAACGATAATTATTTTGCTAAAAATGTAGATACAGTTAATTTATCCAACAACGGTATGAAGTTTGTAATACATTTGGTGTGAAAACAAGACCAAATTAAGAACTCCTAATATTTGAGGTCAGAACAGCAAATCATGCTGCTTGCTTTGTCCAGTAAATGGATCCGAGTGACGAGTCCTTCCTGATTCTCGATGGGGGATAATTATAAGAATCACCGAGTGTTACTGGAACTCTGTTACTGTTATTAACTTAAATATTCTTATCGATACATTTACAGTATTTTTATAATGTTTAATTATACTTCTGATAGAAATCAAGTAGAACAACAAGAAGCTAATTTTCATTATGTAAATATCACAGCGAAGAACTTTATACTTATTGTTCATGGAATATGCACTTAGTTCGTACATTATGCCATATAGAAAGAATACATTTAGGAACTACTATTGGCATAAATAATAACTAAATGGCACTATCGAGACAGTAGGTTCATGGTCACGCTGACATAAGCTCCCCATACAACCTTACCCTAAGATAATATTTCCCAATCATACCTCGTATAATTTAATGTAATCATTGTTAATATTATTCTCCCATCTCATTATTTGCCTGCATACTGAGGTTTTCTCAAGTTTCTATACACCTCTTTCATTCCACATTCGTGCCATATGTCCTGTCCATCGCAGTCTACAAGCCTCAGCTGTTCTTATCATATCTGACTTCCTGTAGAGGTCATGTAGCTCACTAGTAAGTAGTCTTCTCCATTCACTTGTCTGTTCATCTCTCTTTGGCCCAAAAATTTTCCTATGAACTTTATTCTCAAATACTCGTAATCTCCTTTCCTCCCATAAAGTAAGAGTCCATGTTTCGCATCCATATAATATAACTCGGACGATAGCAGTTTTACATATTTTCAGGTTATTATTTTATCATCACAAGTTTCATTTTTTTATAATTACTTTTGTTCTGATGTGATCTGTCCCAATTAAGTCAAATATTTTTGTATTTTGTGTACAAATTTGTTTGTATGATTGCGCGCGCGTGTGTGAACGATGTGTTTCATCTTAATGTTGTGTTGTCTCGGAGGAGGCCTTGACATTGAGCTGATCACTCCTTCGGGGAGGCCCTCAGTGTCGTATGGACAAATAAGTATGTACCTTATCCATAGTTAAAACCCCTTCTTACGAATAGTCGTGTCACCGTAAGGTCCGGATGTCACGTGGCACGTAAAAGTCCCAATAAGTCGGAAGGTTAAACTGCGCTAATGGAACGGAAAAAAATTAAATGTAAAAAATTCCAAATTATGCGTCTTATAATATCTTATATAATCACTTGACATGAATACGTTTTCGTGTCAATTAAATCTACAATGCTGCCATCTAGAAGAAGTCAAGGGAACAACTTATTAAAAAAACAATTGATAATCCGATAAGATAGTCGCTGGATGTAAATGCAATAATTGTAAAGTGCTGTTCTCTTGTTTAAACACATGATTTGTTATCTAAGCACAGCTCACTCGATCAAGATCCTCGTTATCTTTACGGCTTTCACATTCTGAGAACCGAGTAGCATCAGTAAGGCTAGGATATGTATGTAATATTAACAGCAAAATATGTACATATTTATGTAAAACATGTAAGACTATATAAAATTTCTTTAAAATATGTAGTATTAATGCATTAAAATTTAATTTTTGGAGAAATTATATTGTTAAATTTGCTTCAAGATAGACCTAGTTTGAAGGAATGGGGCTGTTAAATGTGATAAGAAGGATATCGTCACGTTTCTATTATAAAGTGATCCTACTTAGGGGTATTGGGAGGTTAAGTCTCTCCTCTTTCTAGACATTCGGCACAAGATATCAGCCTTGTGTGATAGCCGCCTTTACTCCTACAACAGAGTGTGGTATTGCTTTTTGTTAGAGGCTGAGTCGACCCCGGGTCAGAAGGTTAAGCAGTTTAAAAATGCTGATCCCATGGGTTTCGCCCCTCGACTTGCAGCTTGTAGAACATTGCCTTAACCAACTATACCACTGCGTGTCTCCTACATATTTACACTATTTCATTCATAAACAGAGTAGATCGTTCGGGTTTAAATGATATATTGTAATGTGGGACCATATATCCAAGTCTTCAGTGTCTTCCTATACCTGTATTTATCGCATCTAGAAAATATAATTATTCTTTGGCCGTCTCTCAGCATCTTTTTCATACATTGGAAGAACAGTTTCATTGTATAATCAGGTATCTGAGTTTGTAATGTAACATAATGTCACAGACTATTTTAAATTATTTTGCATTTACAAAAATTATGTTTATGTGGCAGAATACTTAGTCTTAGATAAAAAATCTTTAAAATATATAAACATATGCAATTACGTAAAAATATGTAATGGTAAATTTTCATATTTGATTAACAAGTTTCTAATTCGTGGACAGTTATAAAATTTTAGCCACTTATAAGCAAAGGGAAGGATTATGTAATTACATACAAATTCTAGCTTTAATTACAGTGGCCAACAAAATTTGAACTTTTTTATGTTACAAGGGAGAAAATGTGTGTTTCTAACTTACTTTTTTTGTGCTGATTTCAAATCTTTTTACGGATCTTTTCCATCACCCAGGGTTTTCGAGTAATCACACGAAAAACATTTTTCGTGTCTATACATTACAATTTATTATATCTTAGCTGAAATTACATTTGCTCACCCACAATGTATGTGAATTGGATTTTCGGCTGTACTTCGCTTTAGGAATATCCCTCTTCAGTGTCCAGCAGTAGTCTGCTAACATATTTGGACACCATTTACCCTGATAGGGCCTATCCTTTTCCGTTATGTCCTGGTGGAAGCGCTCCCCGTGTTCGTCGCTCACAGCCCCTAGATTTTCAGGGAAGAAATCAAGATGGGGGTGCAGAACGTGAATTTTCAAAGACATATTACATCCCATTATCTTGTAGTTCTCAATCATCTCATTGACAAGTTCTCTGTAGTTATCAGACCTGAAGTTCCCCAGAAAATTTGAGACAACATTTTTGAAAGAATGTCATGCAGCTGCTTCTTGCATATTTTACTTGTTCTGAAACTGCGTATCTTTCATCAGATCCTTTATTTGAGGGCCAACAAATATCCCTTCTTTCAATTTAGCTTCACTGATCCTTGGAAATTTATTTTTCAGGAAGAGAAATGCACTGCCATCACGATCCATTGCTTTCACAAAATTTTTAATCAAGCCTAGTTTAATATGTAGTGGAGGCAAATAAGATTTTTTTCAGAACGTACAAGTGGTTGGCGAAGAACATTTTCTTGTCCTGGATTAAGTGACTCTCTCTTTGGCCAGTTCTTTTTTAATATAATGATTACTGTTATCTCTGCTATTCCACTTGCACAAGAAGCAGCAAAATTTAGTATAGCTAAGCTGTAACCCAAGTAAGATGGCTATAACTTTCAAATCCCCACATATCTGCCAAGAACAATTATCACACTTTATAGCAGATAGTAAGAGCTTCATATTCTCGTAATTTTCCTTCATACCAACTGCATGGGCTAAAGGAATGGATGTATATGTGTTTCCATTATGTATTAACACTCCTTTCAAACTTGTTTTCGAGGAGTCTATGAATAAACACCAATCCTCAGATTATGCTCAACAATCAGTGACTGGAACAACTTCTCAACATCATTGCAGAAAACTAGCCCTTCTCTTTAGGAAATAAATCCACAAATTCCTTTTGGCGATTTCGGAAAAAAGTTACTTTGGTGTCATCCTGCAGTAGCTTCCATCCTTTCAATCTTGAAGCAAGTAATTCTGCCTTGCTTTTACATAAACCAAGATCCCTAACCAAATCATTTAAATCCTCCTGTGTTAGAAAGTGAGTTTCATTTATAGCATCATCTTCCGCAAAATCTGAATCATTCTGTAAATCCTGATCATCAGAAAGTTCTTCAATCATTGTAATGTAATCTGGTGGAATTGGTATGGGTAAACCTGGTCCATGAAGTAGCGGTCGAATTGCTGAATCTAACATTGGATATTTAACGGTGCGTCTTGACTTGGAAGTTATTCCATATATATTTGTCAAGCAGAAGTAGCAGTCTGTCAAATGATCCTTAGGTTCGCGACATATCATTGGGAATGCGAAAGGCATATGACGGCATCCTTTCAACTAGCCAGTTAATAGTGTTGCACATTTGGTATAACAGATTTCCGGGGCCCACATCTTGTTCTGGTCTATTTTGTTGTTAAAATAACAGTGATAAGCTCTGCTTATTAGAGGAGTAAACTTTCGCTTCTGCGCTTTGAAAGTGAGCTCACCACACACGAAACAGAAGTTGTTTTTATCGTTAACACACTTTCGAGACGTACTTCTTATACAAATACAATTTTACTCTTCTCTTTACAATACACTACAAATACAATACACTACTTAGTCTTTACAATACACTTCTATCACAATTCACTTGACTATGGAAGTGAGCACAGAATTAGCTTCTTTCTTTTAAGAAAGCTTCTATTCAACTGCGAACTTAAAACATACAATCACAGTTTTGTATGAGAATGTCATTGTTGTAAGTTATGAATTCAAGGCAACAATCGCAAAACATTATAAGTCCATTGTTGGCAAAATGTAATTAAATATAAATGTAAAATAATCCTTCTAATCATCATTTTTATATACCAAAAATGCTAATAAATAGGAAAATAATTATTTTCAAAATTACAAAAAAATGGTGGATGATGGAAAATTTCTGACTCCATTTTTGGAATCAGCAGATGAAAATACACAAGAATCACCCAAAATCTTTTATGTAACAAACTCACTGTTGACCAGTGTCATCAGTTACTGGACAAACATAATACATTCAACGCTAGACTCTTATCCAACAAAAGTAAAGTTTAAACGCCCCATTACGCAGAACAGCTGTACTAAGTGGATTCCACACAAAGTACAACTTACGTCCAAATTTTGCTGGTTTAGGGATTACATCGTTCAGTTTAGGTTATCCCATGATAGGGATGTGTGGAGAGCTTATCTACACGCGGCCGTGAAACTACGGGGACGATAGTGCTAGTAAGTTAATTAGTTGGTTTAAACGACATCGTTTTTTACAGTCAAGTCTCGTAGACTTCGGTGAGCAAGTCATGTGACACAAATGAGAAATGGAAGAGGGGCATGGAAACTCTAAACCAAAGGGAAGGCCAAGAATGATGTAGGAGGTTAATGTTAACATGGTACTAGGGAAGCAGAATATACAGGGAATGATTGGAAAAATCTCAGGAGAGTGATGTCCGCGAGTCTAGGTACCACGGTTCGATAATGACAATAAGTTAGGTGAGAAAGTTGACAGTTAATGTACACAAAATTATTGGATGATCTGGCGCTCTATGAGTTGTCTCTTTCGTTTGAACTTTAAAAAAAAGTTTAACGTTGATATGCCGTTCTTGCGTTAAAGTCACCTCAACTCCACAGTTAATTTTCAGGCATTTTTTTTGGGGGAAATAAATCAATTTATATACTTTCCTCAGATTATTATTCACATATTGCTATAATAATTTATGCGTTTTTTTTCAAGTTTTAAATTCGATTAATGTGGGTGGACTTCTGGCAGACAATCCGCTATCATGAGATTGAAAATAAAATTATAAATATAATGTGTTAGAATGGAGAAATCACATATTGCTAATTTATATTTATGATTGATCACAGTTATCAGCACAGCTATTAAGTTTAAAACCAAGAAATATAAAAAAATAACCAAAATCTCATGTAATCAACAACACATTCCAGACAAAAATAAAGTAAAAATTAAAATTTCGATGACCTATTTTTTGGCAGTTTTAAAGTTTGAGGCATTATATAAATAATTATAACTGTTTAACTGCTTTTATAACTGTTATTATTACGTCATACACTTCATATTTTCCAAATTATAACATTTATTCTCGATAGGCGTCTGGTTCATCCTACGTACGCCTACAGTGTTGCAAATTAACATCGCTAAGTGGCGATGTTTGTGTCACTTTGACGCGAGTTCTGACATTACTAACGGATCGTCAATTAACATGGAAACGAAATATTTTAAAAACTTTGAAGTTTATAATAAAATATATACTCTATGTAATTGTTCGGAGATGTTTTAATATTATTTTTGAATAGCTTAATTTTTCAAACTTGTATGAAAATATTTATTTTTTATGCAGCTTTGACAGTTTTCGTGTAAATATTAAAAATAATACAATATGTAAATTCGATTGATATATTACACGGGCCATTGAGCTACTTATTGATTTTTCCGGAGACGCAGAATGAGAAGTACATTGTTGCCACATCTACTTTATTTAACAGACCATGTTTTGTAAACAGATTTCGCACGTTAATTAGCCATTTTATCAAACATTACAAATATAAACGATAACCTAACATAAAATTTACTGCAAAATTTATAAAATCTATAATTTCAATATTTATTTTATTATAATATTAATAATAAATAAATTGTAAATTAAAATAATACAATATAATAATATTACTAATATATATTATTATTAATAAATAAATTGTAAATTATAATAATATAAAATAATATAATTAATACATAATATTATTAATAAATAAATTGTAAATTAAAATATCATCACCATAGTACATTCACGAATTTAGGCCATTTGTTGACCTGTTTCGGCCTCAAGAGGAACACCATCCAAAAGTCTTTTGAGTGGACGTCCTGGTCTTCTTCTTCCTGCAGGTTGATATCTTAACATTTGTTTGGGTATTCTGTGATCTTCCATTCGATGAACATGTTGCATCCATTTTGACTTATAATCAAAAATTTTGTTTTCTAAAGATTCCATGTGTAATTCTTCTAAGATGTCTTCATTTTTTTTTGTGACCTAGTAGTGAGTATCCTGCAGTCCTCCGAAGATATCTCATTTGAGCAGATCTAAGTCTCTGTATATCCTTCTGTTTCAACGTCCATACTTCGCTACCATACAAAAGAGTTGGAAGTGCCAGTGTTTTATACACTTTCAGTCATGAAGGCTTTTGGACTAACTGTGGCTTGAAGATAGAATTTATTAACCCTAAAATTCTTAAAAATTTAGATATTTTTGCATTTACATCCTTTTCTTCTTCATATGAGATATTGCATCCTAGATATGTAAAATTATACACCTGCTCCAAAATTTTATTGTCCAGTACAATTTACTTCTGACAGGATCTATACCTTGAAATGCCATAATTTTTGTTTTAAAATAATATAATAATAATAATGCAATATTTTTTTTATTTAGGAATATTCCACAATACAGTGTTTCTTCTTCAAACGAAAGTGATTTGTAAGTAGAGGTTTCTTGTCTAAAACATCATCTTCCCTCAGATCTCTAGCTTCCATACTTCTCTTCACTCCGTCCATCCATCGTTCTCTAGGCCCACCTATTCCACTTCATCCATTAGCTTTCCAATTAATGATCTTCTATGGTATTCTCTCTTCTTCCATTCTTATGAGGTGTCAATACCATTTCAAACGTTTTTCTTTTATTTTTCCTATTATGTTTTCTCAACTTGTATAATTTCCCTTATTGTGGTGTTTCTGACCTTGTCCATTCTTGAAATTCTTGTACATCGCCTCCGAAAATCCATTTCTACTGCTAACAGCTGGTTGGTTTATTTTTTGCTTACTGTCCAGGTTTCGGACCCATATAATAAAATGCTTTCTTTTTGAGCTTGCATTGGCATTTCTCAAAAATTTAGTAATAATAATAATAATAATAACAATAACAATAATAATAATAGTAATAATAATAATAACAATAATATAATGAAAATCTGTACTGTTTCAACACAAAGTTCTTAGGAAAATTTTAGAACAAAAGAGAGATGAACAGACGTGCGAATGCAGAAGACCACATAACAGTGAACTACATGATCTATATTGTAGGAAACACAATTATAAATACGAGTATTATATTTTTCATGGATTAAAATGTTTGAAAATACATTACGTTTTGTACTGTTCACATTTGAAATCTAACATAATATAAGAAATTTGAATTCAAAATTTCAAATGTTTCTGTCTTTGTATATTTCTGAGATATGATTTTATGTTATTCTAAATTACTAGTGCAATTTTAAAATAAAAATGAATATAAATCCTTCTTGAATTATATATCCATCATCCATCCTTAGTAATTCTGCCCGAAGGCAGGTCCTTCACTGCAATCATAGCATTGTCATGCTATGCTTGCAGTTTTACTAGGGAATTGTGTAGGTGTGGTAGCTTCCCGTTGCTTTCCACACCGGTGAAGGATGATGGTGATGATGATAATGATAAGGATGATGGTGATGAAGATGATGGCCATATGATTTCGGGGACCGTTTGGGCTTTAAAGTTTTCCTGACATTTGTCTTACAGGTGAGGAAAAACCCCGATAAAAACCTCACCCAGAAAAACCCCGACCGAGCCCGGCCCGCTGCGTGACAAGGCAGCACGCTACCTCGAGACCACAGCGGTGGACGAATTATATATATATATATATATATATATATATATATATGTGTGTGTGTGTGTGTGTTTTTGACATGATAAGAAAAATTAATAAAATGCTCCAACGGGACTTGAACCCGAACCTGTGGATATATCCCAGTGCTCTATCAATAACGCTACCGTACAAGTCTAATACAAACATTCATTTCCATTATAATAATGTATATTCTCATTATTACAAGATGTAGTGGGATATAAATCCAGAGGTCCGGGTTCAAGTCCGTCCGAGCATTTATTATCCTTATCATGTCAAATTAAGCTTACTTTGCTCAATGTCAAAAATATAATTACAATAATATATATATATTCCATTGCGCTACCTATTACGCCATCAAGCAGGTCTAGTACAAATATTCTCTTCTCTTATAGTAACATAGTCTCATTATTACTAGAAGTAGTGGGATATAAATCCAGAGGCCCGCGATCAAGTCCCGAAGAAGCATTTATATTTTTTATCATGTCATTTAAGTTTGCACTGTTCAATGTCAAACATTTAGTTATAATAGTATATATATATATATATATATATATATATATATATATATATATATATATATATATATCCCAGTGTGCCACCGATTACGCCACTGAGCAAGTGTAGTACAAACATTCATTTCTCTTATAATAATATATTGTCATTATTACCAGATGTAGTGGGATATAAATTCAGGGGTCGGGGTTCAATTCCCGTAGAAGCGTTTATTTTTCTTACCATGTCATTTAAGATTGCATTGCTCAATGTCAAAATAATTATTATAAAGTATATATATATATATACCTGTCCCATCCAGTAGTTGTAGTAAAAACATATATTTTCTCTTATAATAATATATTCTGATTATTACCAGAAGTCGTGGGATATAAATCCAGAGGTCCGCGTTCAAGTCCCGTCAGAGCATATATTTTTCTTTTCATGTCATTTTGAGCTCGCATTGCTCAATGTCAAATATATAATTATAATATATATATATATATATATATATATAAATCACAGTGCGCTACCTATTACGCCACAGACCAAATGTAATACAAACATTAAATTCTCTAATAAAAAAATATACCCATTATTACTAGATGTAGTAGGATGTAAATCCAGAGGTCCGGGTTCAAGTCCCGTCCTAACATTAATTTTTCTTATCATTTTATGTTATGCCTGCATTGCTCAATGTCAAAAATTTAATCATATATATATATATATATCCCAGTGCGCTACTGATTACGTCACAAAGCAAGTCTTGTACACATATTTATTTCTCTTATAATAACATATTCTGATTATTACTACATGTACAGGGATATAAATGCTGAGGTGCGGCTTCAAGTCACGTCCGAGCACTTATTTTTCTCAATATGTCATTTTAAGGTTGCATTGCTCAATGACATAAATTAATTTATTATATGTGTGTATATATATATATATATATATATATATATATATATATATGCGCTGCAGATTAAGCCAGCGAGCAAGTCTAGTACAAACATTTATTTCTCTTATAACAATATATTCTCATCATTACTATTTGTTGTGGGATATAAATCCAGAGGTCCGGGTTCAAGTCCCGTCCGAGCATTTATATTTCTTATCATCACATTTCGAGCTTGCATTGGCATTTTTCAAAAATCTAATAATAATAATAATAATAATAATAATAATTATATATATATATATATATATATATATATTCCAGTGCTCTACCGATTACGCCACTCAGCAAGTCTGGTACAAACATTCAATTCTCTTATAATAATATATTCTAATTGTTACACGATGTAGTGGGATATGAATCCAGTGGTCCGGGATCAAGTCCCGTCCGAGATTTTATTTTTTTTTCATGTCATTTAATGCAAGCATTGATAAAACAAAAAAAAATAATTATAATATATATATATATATATATATATATATATATAATATATGTATATAATATATCCGCCTCCCAAGATTTACAAAAGAAATATTAACTTCGTAACACTATTCTGTGAAATGTGTTTTTTTTAGCAAAAAATAACAAATATGTAGACGTAATAAGAACTTACGTTGCGGAGCAACGCCACTGTGTGTGAATATTGAAAAAGTCAGTTTTGATTTGAATTCAATAAAATACAAAGGTTTGACAGGTTTAAATCTAGTTTGTAACAGTAATTTTTTGGAATGAAGAAATCGCAGCTCTTCCTTTATCAGGTAAATACTAAATACAATTATAAATTAACATTTTTCATGGATTCAAATGTTTGAAAATATATTACGTTTGGTACTGTTCACATTTGAAATCTAACACAATAAAATAAATTTAAATACAAAATTTCAAATGTTTCTGTATTTGTATATTTTTTGGATATGATTTTATGTTATTCTAAATTACAAGCGCAATTTTAAAATAAAAATGAATATAATTCCTCCTTGAATTATATATATATATATATATATAATATATGTGTGTTTGACATGGTAAGAAAAATTAATAAATGCTCCAAAGGGACTTGAACCCGAACCTGTGGATTTATTCCAGTGCTCTATCAATTACGCCACCGAACAAGTCTAGTAAAAACATTCGTTTCTATTATAATAATATATCTCATTATTACAAGATGTAGTGGGATATAAATCCAGAGGTCCGGGTTCAAGTCCCGTCCCAGCATTTATTTTTCTTATCATGTCATTTTAAGCTTGCATTGCTCAAAATCAAAATGTAATTACAATATAGATATATCCCAGTGCGCTACCGATCACGCCACCGAGCAAGTGTACTACAAACATTACATTCTCTAATAATAAAGTATTCGCATTATTACAAGAAGTAGTGGGATGTAAATCCAGAGGTCCGGGTTTTAGTCCCGTCCTAACATTTATTTTTCTTATCGTTTCTACTTATGCCTGCATTGCTCAATATCAATAATTTAATTAATATATATATATATATATATATATATATATATGTAATCACAGTGCTCTACCTACTACGACACCGAGCATGTCTAGTACAAACATTCATTTGTCTTATATTTTCATTATTACTAGATGCAATGTGATATAAATATAGAGATCCTTCCCGTTCGAGAATTTATATTTCTTATCAGGACATTTTGAGCTTGCATTGGCATTTGTCAAAAATGTAATAATAATAATAGTAGTAGTAATAATAATAATAATAAAATAATAATAATTATTATTATAATAATATATATCCCAGTGAGCTACCGATTACGCCACCGAGCAAGTCTAGTACAAACATTCATTTCTCTTATAATAATATATTCTAATTGTTACACGATGTAGAGGGATAGGAATCCAGATGTCCGGGTTCAACTCCTGTCCGAGCATTTATTTTTCTTTTAATGTCATTTTATGCATGCATTGCTAAAAACTAAAAATGTAATTATAACTTTTATATATATATATATATATATATATATATATATATATATGTATATATATATATATATATATATATATATGTATATAATATATTCGCCTCGCAAGATTTACAAAAAAAAAAGATGTTAACTTCGTAACACTTTCCTGTGAAATGTGTTTTTTAAGCAAAAATTAACAAATATGTTGACGTAATAAGAACTTACGTTGCGGAGCAACACCACTGTATGTGAAAAATGAAAAAGTCAGTTTTGATTTGAATGTAATAAAATACAAACTTTCGACAGGTTTAAATGTAGAATGTAACCGTAATTTTTTGGAATGAAGAAAGCACAGCTCTTCCTTTATCAGGTAAATACTAAATACAATTATAAATATCATATTTATCATGGATTAAAATGTTTGAAAATATATTACGTTTTGAATTGTTCACATATTAAATCTAACATATGAAAAATTTAAGTATAAAATTTCAAATGTTTCTGTCTTTGTATATTTTTTATATGATTTTATGTTATTCTAAATTACAAGCACAATTTTAAAATAAAAATGAATATAATTCCTCCTTGAATTATATATATATATATATATATATATATATATATGTTTCTGTGTGTGACATGATAAGAAAAATTAATAAAATCTCCAACAGGAATTGAACCCGAACCTGTAGTTTTTAAAAGTTCTCTATCAATTACTCCACCGAGCAAGTCTAGTACAAACATTCATTTCTATTATAATAATATATATCATTATTACTGGATGTAGTGGGATATAAATACAGAGGTCTGTGTTCAAGTCCCGTACGAGCAATTACTTCTCATATCATGTCCATTCAAGACTGAATTGCTCAATGTGCAAATTTAATTATAACTATATACATATATATATTCTAGTGCCCTTCCCTTTACGCCACCAATCAAGTCAAGTACAAACATTCGTTTCTCTTATAATAACATATACTCATTATTACAAAATGTAGTGGGATATAAATCCAGAGGTCCGGGTTCAAGTCCGTCCGAGCATTTATTTTCCTTATCATGTCATTTTAAGTTTGCTTTGCACAATGTCAAAAATATAATTATTATATATATATTCCATTGCGCTACATATTACGCCACCAAGGAGGACTAGTAAAAATATTCTCTTGACTTATAGTAATATAGTCTCATTATTACTAGAAGTAGTGGGATATAAATCCAGAGTCCGCGATCAAGTCCCGAAAAAGCATTTATATTTTTTATCATGTCATTTAAGTTTGCATTGTTCAATGTCAAACATTTAGTTATAATAGTATATATATATATATATATATATATATATATATATATATATATATATCCCAGTGTGCTACCGATTATGCCACTGAGCAGGTGTAGTACAAACATTAATTTATCTTATAATAATATATTGTCATTATTACCAGATGTAGTGGGATATAAATCCAGGGGTCCGGGTTCAATTCCCGTCGGAGCGTTTATTTTACTTAACATGTCATTTAAGATTGCATTTCTCAATGTCAAAAATTTAAATTATAATAGTCCATAGTAATTCTGCCCGAAGGCAGGTCCTTCACTGCAATCATAGCATTTTCATGCTATGCTTGCAGCTTTACTAGGGAATTGTACAGGTGTGGTAGCTTCCCGTTGCTTTCCACACCGGTGAAGGATGATTGTGATGATGATAATAATAAGGATGATGATGATAAGGATGATGATGGCCATATGATTTCGGGGACCGTTTGGGCGTTAACGTTTTCCTGACATTTGTGTTACAGGTGAGGAAAAGACCCGATAAAAACCTCACCCAGAAAAACTGACCCGACCGGCGATCGAACCCGTGCCCGCTGCATGACATGGCAGCACGCTACCTGGAGACCACAGTGGTGGACTGATATATATATATATATATATATATATATATATATATATATAAATATAGTTACATTTTTGACATTAAGCAATGCAAGCTTAAATAAGATAATATTAGAAATAAATGCTCGGACGGGACTTGAACTCGGACCTTAGGATTTATATCCCAATACATCAAGTAATAATGAGATATAATATATATGCGCGCTACCTGTTACGCCACAGACCAAATGTAATAGAAACATAGAATCTAATAACAACATATACTCATTATTACTAGATGTAGTAGGATGTAAATCCAGAGATCCGGGTTCAAATCCCGTCCTAACATTTATTTTTCTTATCATTTTATCTTATGCCTGCATTGCTCAATGTCAAAAATTTAATTATAATATAAATCCCAGTGCGCTACCGATTACGCCACCAAGCAAATCTTGTGCACATATTTGTTTCTCTTATAATAACATATTCTGAATATTACTACATGAAGTGGGATATAAATGCTGAGGTCCGTGTTCAAATCCCGTCCGAGCACCATTTTTCATATCATGTTATTTTAAGCTTTCATTCCTCAAAGTTAAATATTTAATTGTATGTATATATATATATATATATATATATATATCCCAGTGCGCTACCGATTATATATATACATATCCCAGTGCGCTACCGATTACGCCACCGAGCAGGTCTTGTACAAATATTTATTTCTCTTATAATAATATATTCTGATTATTACACATGTATAGGGATATAAATGCTGAGGTGCGGCTTCAAGTCCCGTTCAAGCACTTATTTTTCTCAATATGTCATTTTAAGCTTGCATTGCTCATTGTCAAAAATATAATTATAATATATATATATATATATATATATATATATATATATATCCCAGTGCGCTACCGATTACGCCACCGAACAGGTCTAGTACAAACATTCATTTCTCTTATAATATATTCTAATTGTTACACGATGTAGTGGGATATGAATCCAGAGGTCCGGGTTCAAGTCCCGCCCGAGCATTTATATTTCTTAACATGTCATTTTAAGCTTGCACTGCTCAATGTTAAAAATTGAATTATATATATATATATATATATATATATATACTCAATGTTAAAAATTTAATTTTATATATATATATATATATATATATATATATATCAGTGCGCTACCGATTAAGCCACCGAGCAAGTCTAGTACAAACAATTATTTCTCTTATAATAATATATTCTCATTATTACTATATGTTGTGGGACATAAATCCAGAGTTCCGGCTTCAAGTCTGGTTCGAGCATTTATATATCTTATCATGACTTTTGAGCTTGCATTGGCATTTGTCAAAAATGTAATAATAATTATTATATATATATATATATATATATATATATATATATTCCAGTGCTCTACCGATTACGCCTCCGCGCAAGTCTGGTACAAACATTAATTTCTCTTATAATAATATATTCTAATTGTTACACGATGTAGTTGGATATGAATCCAGTGGTCCGGGATCAAGTCCCGTTAGAGCATTTATTTTTCTTACCATGTCATTTTATGCAAGCATTGATAAAAGGAAAAAAAAAATTATAATATATATATATATATATATATATATACAATATATCCGCCTCCCAAGATTTACAAAAAAAAAAAATTAACTTCGTAAAATGCTTTTTTTTTTAGCAAAAAATAACAAATATGTATACGTAATAAGAACTGTGTGTGAGTATTGAAAGCTCAGTTTTGATTTGAATTCAATAAAATACAAATGTTTCACAGGTTTAAATCTAGTTTGTAACAGTAATTTTTTGGAATGAAGAAATCGCAGCTCATCCTTTATCAGGTAAATACTAAATACAATATTGCAAATATCATATTTATCATGAATTAAAATGTTTCAAAATATATCATGTTTTGTACTGTTCACATTTGAAATCTAACATAATATTAGAAATTTAAATATAACATTTCAAATGTTTCTGACTTTATAGATTTTTAGATAAGATTTTATATTATTCTGAATTACAAGCGCAATTACATATAATTCCTCCTTGAAATTATATGTATATATTTGTGTGTGTGTGTGACATAAGAAAAATAGATAAATGCTCCGACGGGACTTGAAGCCGCACGAACCTGTGGATTTATCCCAGTGCGCTACCGATTACGCCACCGAGCAGGATTAGTACAAACATACTTTTCTCTTATAACAATATATTCCCATTATTACTAGATGTAGTGCGATATAAACCCAGAAGTCCGGGTTCAAGACCCGTCCGAGCATTTATTTTTCTTATCATGTCATGATATGATTGTTATCGGCATATATATATTTATATATATATATATATATATATATCCCAGTGTGCTACTGATTACGCCACCGAGCAAGTTTAGAACAAAGATTCATTTCTCTTATAATAATATATTCTCATTATTACCGGATGTAGTGGGATATAAATCCAGAGGTCCGGGTTCTAGACCCATCTGATCTTTTATTTTACTTATGTTATTTCAAGCTTGTATTGCTCAATGACAAAAATTTAATTATTATATATGTATATATATATATATATATATATCGCAGTGCGCTACCGATTACGCCACCGAGCAAGGCTAGTACAAACATTTATTCGTCTTGTAATTATATATTCCCATTGTTACTAAATGTAGTGGGATATAAATCCAGAGGTCCGCGTACAAATCACGTCAGGACATTTATTTTACTTATCACGTCATTTTAAGCTTATATTGCTGAATGTCAAAAATGTAATTACAATATATATATATATATATATATATATATATATATATTATATATATATATATAATGTTCAGTGCTGTGCTCTCGAGGTAGCGTGCTGCCTTGTCACGCAGCGGGCCCGGATACGATCCCCGGTCGGGGCAGTTTTTCTGGGTGAGGTTTTTATCGGGGTTTTTCCTCGCCTGTTGGGCCAATGTCAGGAAAACGTTAAGGCCCACACGGTCCCCGAAATTATATGGCCATCATCATCATTATCGTTCCTATCATTATCATCATCATGATCATCATCTTTCACCGGTGTGGAAAGCTACGGGAAGTTACCACAGCTATAATTCCCTAGTAAAGCTGCAAGGATAGCATGAAAATGCAATGATTGCAGTGAAAGACCTGCCCTGGGACAGAATTACTAAGGATGGATGGTTGGATATATATATATATATATATATATATATATATAATATATATATATATATATCTCCCAGTGTACCACCGATTACGCTATCAAGCAAGTTTAGTGCAAACATTCATTTATCTTATAATTATATAGTCTCATTATTAATAGATGTAGTGGAATATAAATCCGGAGGACCGGGGTACGAGTAACGTCTGAGCATTTATTTTACTTGTCATGTCATTATAAGTTTGCATAGCTCAATGTCAAAAATTTAATAATAATAATAATAATAATAATATGTCCCAGCGTGCTACCGATAACGCCACCGAGGAAGTGTAGTACAAACATTCGTTTCTTTTATAATAATATATTCTCATTATTACTAGATATAGTGGGATATAAAACCAGAGGTCCGGGATCAAGTCCGTTCGTGCATTTATTTTTTTATCATGTAACTTTAAGCTTGCATTGATCAATGTGAAACATTTAATTACAATAATATATACATTGCATTTAGCTACCGATTACGCCACCGAGCAATTCTAGTACAAATATGTACTTCTATGACACTATTCACCTCATTGCTGACAAGCTTCCACAAGACATCACAAAACGTTTCGAACACTGCTTAACCACGAGCTATTTTCTATTCAACAACGACTTCAACGAGCAAACAGATGGAGTAGCTATGGGCAGTCCCTTGAGCCCAGTAGTTGCCAATTTCTTCATGGAAAACTTTGAGCAAACGTGCTTATATATGACACATCCCAAACCCAAGACATGGCTTCGCTATGTAGACGACACCTTTGTAATCTGGAACCACGAGGAAGAGAAATTAGACGAATTTCTGACACACATCAACATAAACTCCAATATACAATTCACCGTAAAAAAAGAAACATAACAGCATAGCATTCCTAGACATCCTGATCAAAAGGGAAGAAGACAGCAACATTATCACACTATCTACAGAAAACCTACCCACACGGACAGGTATCTTCACAAAACCTCGAATCATCACCCTAAACAAAAATTTGGAATCATCAAATCATTGACAGTTCGAGCCAAAAACCTTTGTCATCTGGATTTATTAAAAACGGAACTTCAACACCTCCATACGGTATTCACAGCCAATCGATACACCAGGATAGAAATCAACCGAGTCAATCATCCCAGACGATACAACAGCAACAGCAGCAAGGAATCAGAGGAAAAAACTACAACCAGGGCATTTTTACCGTTCATTAAGAATGTAACGGACCTAATTGGAAAACTACTAAAGAAAGAAGACATAAAGACAGTATACAGGCCTAAAAAGAAAATCAAGAACCTTCTCAGACATATAAAGGATCAACTCCATCCCCATCAGACAGCAGGCATATACAGGATAGCATGCAGTTGTGGGAAAGTGTATATAGCCTAGGCACCACTAAACGCAGCATCGCAACCAGACTTAAGGAGCATAAAATAGACAGTCGTCTTAACAAAAAGATAAGTCGGCAGTAGCAGAACACTCATTACTTGATGGCCACAGAGTACAATACCAGAATACAGACATATTATCTAACTGCACACACTATTTTACCCGTCTACAACGAGAAGCCATCGAAATATTCAAACATAGAAACAGTTTCAATAGAAAAGAAGAAACAATAAAAGTAAACAATGTATGGAAACGGTTCTAAAAAACGCAGCATATAAACATCTACAAGTACAGTCGACTAGACCATCAAACAGCAATCTCAAAGGAACAATGGAACTCCTTACCGCTGACCAATCAGAAGGAAGATCTAATGTACTCTCGACTAGATCATCAAACAGCTATCTCATTGGAGCAATGGAAGTCCCTAACGCGGACCAATCAGAAGGCAGATATAACTTACGAACACATCGCGGTGAACGTACAAATAGGACAGAATTGCCAGTCTCCAAGAGACTACCTTCAGGTATAGACCCTGACGAAATTAAAGAGGAACTCCTTGCGTTAGGTTTTTCCATCAAATCTATAAAGCAGATTACAAAAACGGAGAACAATATGGTCAAATCACTTTCCATTTACATCTTGGAATTGGAACGCAATGCAGAAGCTTTAAAATTTTTTGAACTGAAGCGTCTCTTATATACAGTAGTGGCCATAGAACCCTATAGACCTAGAGCTGGGCATAAGCAGTGCTACAAGTGCCAGTCATTCAACCATACTTTTCCTGCCTGTAATCGGGCTCCTCGCTGTGTAATCTGCGCTGGACCTCATGGGCACAAGGATTGTACTCTTAAGACCCAAGCGCAGAGAGACACACATTTGCTCAAGTGTGCAAATTGCTGGGAGTCCGGTCACCCGGCTTCCTATAGAGGCTGCCCTGCTTTGAAGCATATAGCAAGGTAGCTAAACCCACCCGTAACCAAAAAGTGAAACCATCCGAACGTGAGCCTATCCCTCATCCTACTCTAAGTACAACTCAAGGAAAGACATTCACTTGTGTGAAGGTTGATCCTAGAGTTTCCTTCAATCAAGCCTTACAGACTGGCACTGCTTCCAGACCATTCAAAGAAAACAGCATTGCTGAAGCAAAGGGCCAACTATCGCCAACAGGTAATTTAAGTGTACGTGGAGAGGAAATACTCCGGGATACTCAGCCCTTGTTGGCTGAACTGTCTAGTCCTATGGAGCGTTTTCTCTTCATGAACCGACTGGTTAACCTGTGTTTCGCAGATTAACCACCAAAGGAGAGACCATCTACATAATAGCGCGAGGCTACTCGTTTCTAAAAGTGTGGCTCACTTTGCGCTGTTTGACTTTCGGACTCTCTGCTTGCCGGCGGCGCAGTTTTTGATGCCCTTTTAGTTTAGTGGTTTTCCACTATTATTCGTATCTAAACCTGTTAGGTCAAACATACTGTTACCTAAGACTGAGGTTATATAATCCACAACCCCTACTTGATAGCCACAAAGGAATTTGCTGCCAAGTTACACCCCTTGGGAAACAGAATGCAGCACACCGGACGGTGTAAGTCATCGTCAAAATCAAGACAAGACAGAGTCTCAAGACAACTATTGAGGATGCCAGACGCAGTCTCTGGCGAAACGTCGGGGAACTACAAGCCTCACGACAAGGGCCTACAGCCCGAAAATCTTCAAAATCATCATGCCATTTTAATGTTTTTCACATTTTTCTTCGATATCATTACTTTCTGGAGTTGTTGCCATATACTGCTGAATTCTTCTGGAATATAACCATTTAATGCTGTCATCTTAAAATAATTTTACCTTGTACTTTTGTTCTATGCTCTGTTGTTGTTTCTCCTTTTTTAACCATCTTAGTGGAAATCTTATTTTTGCTTCTACTAGGTAGTGATTTGAACCAATATCATATCCTCTGTAGGCTCTGACATCGAGAAACAATTTAAAAATCTTATTATTTGCAATGAAATTATCAATGATTGATTTTGAGTCCTGGCGATGTATGTTTCTATGATTGTAAAAGGTAATCTTTTTCTCAGTTCATTGTATATAGCAAAATCTGTTAATCTTGTCCCATTCCTATTGCTAGTTGGTTTGCCAAGTGTTCCAATATTATTTTTGACTTGAACATTGCCCACTCTGGCATTTAAATCTCCTATTATGAGAATATAATCGTTTCTATTTATTTTGCTATAAATTTCTTGTGATATTTTATAGAATTCTTCATTATCTTCTTCGCGGCCTTCCTCTGGTGCATATACACCAAGAATTGTCAAATTACCTCTATTTATTTTCGGTCGAAGCTCTAATATTCTTTCATTCCAGTAAGTGTAGTGTTGAATTTTATTTCTTATAGTTTTATTAATCCAAATCATTACTCCTGCTTGTCCATGGATTTTCCTGTCGGCACCGCTATATATTTGTACATAATTTTGTGTTTCTTTCGTTCCTTTAAGTTTCTTCTTCGTTTCAGCAATATCAATGTTTCTATTCTTAAATGTATTGTCCAGTTGCTCCTCTTTTTCGTGGATGCTTCGGAGATTCCAGGTTGCTTATCTTTCAATATCGTTGTGTCGTTTTCTTTTAACCATATTTCTATGCTGTGGGTCGTCATATTTCAATTCCTTCTGGCCTTTTCACGTTGAGACTTGAAAGTAGTGTTGAAGTTCCTTAGGACTGGTTACTGGCCCCAGTGGTAGGGCTGCTACCATTTAGTCTCTGGACAGACATTAGGATTCCGCATTTACTCAGTACACGATGGAACGGTTATACCGCCGTGACTCGGTCCTCAGAGCCTCGTTTGTGAAAACGGGTTGTACCACGAGAAGGTGGGGATGAGAATTGGGTAGGAGAGGTTATACACACGTCACTACTCCTTACAACCCACCCCAAACTTAATAACCTTAAGTCAACTTAACCCTTAACGGTTAAAACCTAAAGTTACTCTGGTTACGGCTTAAAAGTTACACAACATGTAGGTCTAGTTATAGGGAAATCAAATGCATTCTAAACGTTTTTACATAACTGTAAATTAGGCATTCACGGTAACTATTAATTTGTACTGGAAATAATGTGATAAATTCCCGATGTTACTCATACGTAACAAGGGGCATTATAGAGTTAATTTAATTTTACAACAACAATAATAATAACAATAACAATAATAATAATAACAATAATAATAACAATAACAATAACAATGGAAGATGAGAGATGGCCGAAGCAACTATATGAATGGCATCCGAAGAGAAAGAAGAAAAGAGGAGGACCGAGGTTAACATGGAAGGAAAACAAGAAGACAGTAATGCAAGCTAGAGGGCTAAGCATCGAAGATGCCCAAGACTGTAGGCTTAGGAGGTTTGGCACGGGAAGACGGCAGCAGCTGTAAAAACCCGAAGATAGATAGAGAGATAGAAAATAACAATAACAATAATAATAATAATAATAATAATAATAATAATAATAATAATAATAATATGGGAAGATGAATTCTGAGAGCAGAACAGGCCGACGGTCTACCATGAAGATGATGATGACGATGATGATGAATAATAAATACAGTGTTCCAAAATGATGGACGGGATTTCATAGTTATTTAATTTCCCTTACATGATATATATATATATATATATATATATATATATATATATATATTATTAAAAGTTACATTAATTAAAGAGAAACTCATCGAGTTTTTATAAAATGCTTTATGTGTGTTCAATGTGAGCACCTTTCGTCACAAGGCACACATCCAGCCGATAGTGGAATTCCTCCCAAACCTTGGTCAGCACATTTGGAGAAATGGATTCAACAGCAGCAACAATCCTTCTTCTCAAATCTGGAAGTGGTGGTACGTACACATGGTCCTCCACATACCCCCACAGGAAGAAATCACAAGGTGTGAGATCGGGAGACCGTGGCGGTTATGGGAATGAATCGTGTCATCCGGACCGACGCGTCATTTGGTGTTCGTCGACGTCCTAGACTTTTCCTTTTACTGTTTCTAATTATTTATACCATCGATGGATAATTTTATTTGTCGGATGATCAATTCCAAATTACCGTTGGAAAGCTCGCTGCACTGCAACAATGGAACCAGACCTCGCAAATTGCAACACAAAGAATGACTTCTGTACAGGAATCGCCATTTTCACAAACTTAACGCTGACGACGTAATAATGACAAGAAACAAAATACTGCAGACAGTTTTTCTTTCATTATAGTAAATTATCACGCATTCAATTTCGTTTGTAAAGCTATACCAACTGCTTAAAACCCTGTCCATCATTTTGGAACACGGTGTATTATTATTATTACTATTACAATGCTGCAGAAATGATGGAAACGATAATAGACCTATCCTGCAAATCCGCCATTACGGAAAAGTTTTGCGAATCCCTTGAAATATTTTTCGAACCACAGGGTGGGAAAGTACAGTCTACCTGGTTTCGCAATTTACTATCTGGAGACGTCCAGGTGTATTTATGAATATTCTTATGTGGGAATGTTGTGTTCTGAACAATAGGTGACTAATCGCATCCCATTGTGGTTACTATCTTCATCAAGACTAAATTTGTCTATTGTTAGTCTGAATATATTATCCGATCCCAATGTTTCGTTAATTTCTGAGATTCTGTAAAACACTTCACAAATGTGTTTTGTACATATATTTTGCACGATGGTGTTGATAATAATAAATAACAGTAAAAAAATAACACCTTTGTTGGAAATATTTTCGTTCCTTTAAACAACTGACTCTCGTTAGAAGTCTCACCAATGTATAATTGATACTTACTTACTTACTTACTCACTGGCACTATCGAACCCGTAGGTTCATGGCCGCGCGGACATAAGCTCTCCATACATCCCTATCCTGAGCTAATGCTTTCCAATCATTCCCTGTATAATCTACTTCCCTCAAATCATAGTTAATGTTGTTCTCCCACCTCATTCTTGGTCTACCAACTGGGCGTTTTCCCTCTGGCTTTCCTACAAGAAGCTTCCATGCACGTCTTTCATTCCCCATACGTGCAACATGTCCTGCCCATCGCAGTCTACGAGACTTAACTGTTCTTATTATATCTGGCTTCCTATAAAGACCATGTAGTTCATTGTTATGTAGTCTTCTCCATTCACCTGTCTGTTCATCTCTCTTTGGTCCAAAAATTTTCCTAAGAACTTTATTCTCAAATACTCGTAATCTCCTTTCCTCCCTTAAAGTAAGAGTCCATGTTTCGCACCCATATAATATAACTGGTAGAATAATAGTTTTATATATTTTCAGCTTAACATTTTTTGAAAGGAGTTGGGACATCAAAAGTCTCTGCAATGCATAATAGCATGCATTTCCAGAATTGAGCCTATGTTTAATTTCTTTGTGCGTCTCATTCCTATTTGTGATTATTGTTCCTAGGTATTTGAATTCAGCCACTTCCTCAAAATTTCCCTCATTTGTCATTAGCTGTCCATTTCCATTATATACTGAATTTCTACCTGTGACCACATATTTAGTTTTACTGATATTTACTTCCAGTCCTAATTTCTTAGTGTTACTCAATAGTGTGTGCGTGTTGGCCTTTAGTATCTCCTCGCTATCGGCCAATAGCACTACATCATCAGCATAAACTAACAGCTTATTAATACCATTGAGTTGTAAGCCTTCCTCATTCTCTAAAGATTTAATGGCATGCTCTAGTACAAAATTAAATAGTAGAGGAGATAGTGCATCTCCTTGCTTCAAACCCATTCTGGATTTCAAAAGTGTCTGAAAACTGTTTGCCTACACGCACCCTACTCTTTGAGCCATTTAGACACATTCGTATAAGTCTAACTAACTTTTTAGGAATTCCGAACTCCAGCAGGATACTATATAACTTCTCCCTCTTAATTGAATCATATGCTTTTTTGAAGTCTACATATAGTTGATGTACAGTGCCATTATATTCCCATTTCTTTTCTAAAATCTGTCTTATAATAAAAATCTGATCTGTTGTAGACCTGTTTCTTCAAAATGCACATTGATGATCTCCTAGAATGTCATCAATGTAGGGAGTAAGTCTGCTTACTAATATATTTGTAAGGATTTTGTATGAAGTTGAAAGTAATGAGATGCCCCTGTAGTTGTTGCAATCTGTTTTATCTCCTTTCTTATAAATTGGTACGATAATTGATTCCTTCCATTCATCTGGAAGAGCTTCTTTTTCCCAAATCATACTAAGCAACCAGCGTATTTTGTCTATCAATTTTTCTCCTCCTGATTTTATGAGTTCTGCTGGGATCTCATCTGAACCTGATGCTTTATACATCTTCAATTTTTCAATCGCCATTTCAACCTCTAATGCACTTGGCTCTGCGACTAGCATTTCTGCTGTCTGTAACTTATCCTCCTCAATGTCCTGTTCTGTATGTACATTTAATAGCTGATTAAAGTAACTTTTCCATCTATTTAATATACTCCTAGAATCAGCAATCATATCCCCATTTTCATTTCGAAATTATGTTTGTTCTAGCTTGAAACCCTTTCTTCTCTATACTAATTCCCTGATATAATTCTCTAATGGTCCTCTATTTTTTGCATTCATTTCAAGATCATTAATCTCTCTCTCAAATATTCCTCTTTTTCCTCTTTAGTAACTTAGTGGTTTCCCGTCTAATACTACCCAATTGCTCTAAATTTACCTCCATTTAGCTCGTGTAACCATTTAATTTTTGCTAGTTTTCTTTTCTTTACAATGTCGGCACATTCCTCATCAAACCATTTCTTGTTTTGCCTCTTTTTTAACAACCAATGCTTTCTGATGCTGAAAATTTAATAGTATCTCTTATAGTCTCCCATTCTTTATTTATATCAGGTTCTTCTTCGTTTTGCCCACATTGTCATCTGAAGAAATCCAGTTACTTCAAATCTATTAGCAATTTTGATTTGGTATTCTTGCCGCATTTCATCATTTTCTCAAGTTTTTTTAATTCATATTTTACAGAATCATCTTTTAGCATTCGTTTCCTCTCATAAGCGATAGCCGTTGTCTGATTTTTACTCTGACCAGATGATGATCCGAATTGCAGTCTGTCCCTCTAACTGATCTAACATCAATGATGCTACTGTGCCAGCGTTTATCCACTAATACATGATCTATCTGGTTCGAGTTTCTCCATCTGGGGGACGTCCAGGTGTATTTATGAGATATCCTTATGCTGAAATGTTGTGCTCTTAACAATCAGATTCTTTGATGTGGCAAATGTGACTAATCTAACCCCGTTGTCGTTACTATCTTCATGAAGACTGAATTTGCCTATTGTTGTTTGAATATATCTTCCCGCCCCACTTTTGCATTAAAATCTCCTAAGACCAATTTTCATATGATATCGTGAAAGGCTATTCAAATAAGCATTCTAATTCTTCATAGAACTCATCCTTGATCTTGTCATCTTTATCTTCTGTGGGGACATGTACATTTACAATTATAAAATTCATGTCGTTTACCCTTAAGAATTATGTATGATATCCTATCATTAACAAACTTAATATCTCGGATAGCGGATAGGATCCTCCTTCTGGCTAAAAAAACCCGTTCCAAATGCAGGTCTTTCTGCACCCCCATAGAATAATGCAAAGGTTCCTGATTCCTGACTACCTTCTCCTGGCCACCTAACTTCTGTAAAGCGATTATATCCAAGGGCGATGTATAATTGATAAAAGCCGAAAATAATTTAGTAGAGACTACAGCAGGCCGTGATATCAATAAGGGATAAAATGTTGTTAAGTGTGAATTTAATGTTTTATATTGTTTCAAACAAATCTCAGTTCATTTAAAATGCAGGGATTTGTTTGGTATAATGTATATTCACGCTACATTTTGGATATGTTTTTTCTATATACATCTACATTGTACGTAGTATACAAAAACGGCAGTGGTTTACTTCCCGCCCACGGTAAGTAATTTGTAATATTACAGTACAGTTATTTAGTTATTTATAGGTTGGCTATCCAAAAAATTTAGGAAACCAAACTTTCAATCATAGTCGTCATTCCTGTGAGTACGACAGAACGCACTACCGGGCAAATAATGTTTGTAAAAATGTCATTTGTTGCTAATGTTGACGTAATAACTGTACCGTAACGTAGCAACGTCATTAAATGTGAAAATGCAAGATATTTTTACAAATTAAATATTGAAATATATTATTTGACAGATTGAATATAGAAGTGTTTTCATCAGTCAACATATACCGTGGAAATGTATGTACAGGACCTTCCTCTATCAGGTAAATATTCAATACCACAGTTAACATCTTTAAATGAAGGATACAGAGAAAACAATCCAGGAAAAGTTACTTTTTACACCACTAGAGAAATGTATTTTAACTGAGGCGATTAGAAGCAAAGGGATTAAGTGATTTTTTCTCTTGAAAAAACTGAGAGTGTAAATGCATTGTCTTTTTCGAGTTATCTCGGAGAAAATAGACATCACCCGCAGTTATCATTTTGAATTGCCTGTCATTTTCCTATACAACTTCAACTTTAAAACTGTTTTCACAACACTGCAAAACCTGCACTTTTGCTTCTAACGTCCTCAATTACACAATGTACCTACTTTTTTTTTAAATATGTGCCAAATATGAAAGGCAAATAAACCCATGATTATACAATTTCTTTTATTTTTTCCGATTCCTAAAATATAGTAACTTACTTTCCATTGAGAATCTAATACTCTATTTCAACAATAAAATGACTACCTGGTGCTTTTCCTGTCCCTCAAATGTGTATTAATACATCACGTGATACAGTGTGTATGCATTTGAAAGATAACTCATTGAAAATCAAAACAAATTTAACTCTAAAATTGTAAATATTCTGTTTTTCATTTTTACGGATTACATTTCCTTTCTTTCTATTTTTAAAGTAAACATCTGCGTTCTTGAAAATAAACAAAACTTCATGCCGCGAGAGGCTTGCAAGACAATTGATCTATTAATTGGCTGACCTCTTGTGTCATTTTATAGAGGTAGGTAAAAGTGTGTAAAGTGATCCCACTACAGGCCATAGACGATAATGTAAACAGTATATGGTTGGTATGTGGTCAGGATGTCTCCTCATTCTTATAGTCGCTATTTATTAGAGCTGCACAAATTCTACGCGATTCTGGGTGGACACCGATCTCCTAACTAACTAACTGACTAACTAACTCACGGCTCTATCGAACTCGTAAGTTTATGGTTGCGCGGACATAAGCTCTCCATACATCCCTATCCTGAGGTAATGTCTTCCAATCATCCACCGTATAATGTGCGTATCTCAAATCATTCTTGGTCTACCGACAGGGCGTTTGCCCAAGTTTACCGATATCTTAATGATTAATATTCCATGAGAAAATTTCTTCTCCATAGGAACTTGTGGACGGGTGCCAAGACATGATACATTAGGTCGTTGGATTTTTCGATCCTATATTAATTATTTATTCCTCATTAATAATTTTCCTCCGCCTATTGTTTGCTTTGTTCATTAACTCCAGGTTATCTACTTATTTATAATATCGATCTTATTGATTTTTCTCCTTTAAAAATTCTCTATCTTTCGCAAGTTAATACACGACACTCATTGTTCTCAGACTACAATATTATACACTACATAAGTTAGTTATTTCGGTAGATCAACATAATGTTTTAGGTCTAGTTTAATGTAAAAGTTAACACACAAATTTCATAAAACATCACGAAACCTCTTGAAAGAAGTGAGTATGTAAAGATATTAACATATTTCTCACGTTTTCTGGTGGAAAACACTCATCATCCGATATATTTGTAAAGGTGTATAGCGATCCTCTTACAGGTCTCAGAGAGCTATTGAAAAAGTAGGAGATTATGGCTGCCGCCTCTTTAGCCTATTGCAGACTATTTATCTCCAGAGTTTTCAGTACTGCGCGACGGACTTTTAAGTCAAGATTGATTTTAGAGGTTGAGTAGAACCCAGTGACATGATCCTACCACAATGTTTAGTCAAGTGGTAAAACCCCTGACCTCATCTATAATGGAACTCGCGACCTCCCGACTTGTAGTCTATTGCCTTAACAAATTATTCAACGTGTTTCCGACTATTTTTTTCATAATATGTTAATTAATGTTTCCTGTTCTAGCTGATGTCGATGGTCTTATTTAAAACACTAATTCATCCTGTTTATTTATTTATTGCACCACAATTGGACTTTCTTACTTTTGCGCTGAGCGGATGAAAATAAATGTAAACGAAAAATAAACATTAAATAGGAAAAATACATGATGACTTGCTTAGGAGAGTTTCTAGTTATGACTCCGGTACATCATGAAGATAGCAAAGAACAACACAATATAACAAACACATATCATACCCAAAGTTAAGTTAGAAAGAGAAAATGTTTAATTAATAACAATTCTAAAATATATCTACGTTCATCAGGGATTCCATGACCTTGACGATGGAGGGAGTGTTTCGAGCTAAATCAGAAGTACCATAGCAGGGCTAGCTCTACTGGACAAATCTTGAGCGAGAAACAAAATAATTAATTAATCTCCAAGAACGTGTAAAACTGCATCAATGCATGAAGAGAAAAATTTGGCTTTCCAATGAAAGATGGCAGAAGACAGAACAATGTGCAGGAGGAAAATGTTAGCCGTAGGGAAGATAATCTTCTAACGGATATAACCTTAAATAAACCGTAGTCATCCAAGTTGCACTTTGCTGTTAGAACCCGCTCCAAAAATATTCCAACATAAGAAGCTAGACCATGTATAATCGGAAAAAACTTGGTTTAGAAGTCAGTGTCATGACATTATTTCTATATAACGACTCTCTTTAACATCTAAGATCATTAGAGCACAATTCAAATCCGAGAGAGAAAGAATCAACACATTTTGCTCCCAGTTCTTTTTCTTCAAACATGAGGTTCTTTTACTTCCCGTAAATGTTTTCACGGTATCCAAGTGTTTGGTGAATTTTCGACAGAAACCAGTGCACAGTCTTTTTACGTCCTGTAAATCCACAGATCTCGGCGAGTTTGAACTCGTGACCCTGGAAGTCAGATGGACGCATGCTAACCATTGGTCCACCAAGATTCTCTACGAAGTTCAAGAAGGAGAAGAAGAAGAAGAAGAAGGAAGCAAAGGACAAAGAGAATATATTTGATATATTTGTTCTATTTGCATGAACAATACATACTAACTAACTAACTCACTGGTATTATCGAACCCGTAGGTTTATGGCCGCACGGACATAAGCTCTCCATACATACCTATCCTGAGCTAATGTTTTCCAAACATTGCCTGTATAATCTCCTTCCCTCAAATCATCTTTAATGTTATTTACCCACCTCATTCTTGGCCTACCAACTGGGCGTTTTTCATCCGGTTTTCCTATAAAGTAGCTTCCATGCATGTCTTTCATTCCCCATTCTCCATTCTTGTCACATGTCCTGCACATCGCAGTCTTCGAGACTTAACTGTTCTTAATAAATCTGACTTCCTATAAAGATCACGTAGTTCACTGTTATATAGTCTTCTCCATTCACCTTTCTGTTCATCTCTCTTTGCTACAAAAAAGATCCTAAGAACTTCCACACAATGTCAAATTAACAAAACTTTAACTTAGTGTCATATTTTTATGAAGATAAAGCTGTAATTTGAGAATTTTTAAACAAGGGATTCCACGAGAGAACTAAATGTAATTTGTTGTTTTATTCGATATGAGACTTTTCCGCTACGTATAGTCAATATATACAGTATTTATATTCCATTAGCTTGGTTTAACCTCACACTTGGTACGTACGGTACTTTTACGTACTACACAGAATATGGTGGGCCTCCTCGAATGAGTGATCAGCTCAATGTCAGGGCCTCCTCCAAGACAACACAAAATTAAGACAAACACGCCAGACACCAATTATTCTTATAATACATAGTGAATATGATAATGATGGCCAGATGATATTCGGGGACCATTTTGGTCCTAATAATTTTAAAGACGACAACTTCCATAAAACATTTGTTGAATAACAAAAATTATGCAATAACTTACGAGTACGTTACGAAGCAACGCCACTAAATGTGAGATTGAAAAATATTTTAAATTAATAAAATATTAATATTTCATAAATTGAAATCAAAACAGTTTATCTGTATGTTTATACTGTTAAGAGTTTTAGACAGATCAATGACTAATGCTTTTTTCTATCAGGTAAATATTAATACATTTTCAGACACCATATTTATCTATTTTACCTTATTTTAGATAACATTTTGTTATTATGCTTTAAAATTAAGTTATTCCTGTGTTTAAACTTGATTAAACCCATAGAGCGATAAGTGTGCAAGGCACTTGGTATAACAGAGAGGTAGACGTTATAGCTATGTGTGATAAGTGGTCAAGCGTCGGATTCCGAAAATGTAATAGGCGGTATATAGAACTGAAATTCCTCACAATTCTAAATGGTCACCGTTCCACACTAACCGAGACATTCAGTGAGTAAATTTCTTCCACATCGAACCAAGGCATGTTCGGTAGCTCTACGACAAGGCGTAATGTCTGTATTTTTCACTTTCAACATTATCACTATATGAACATTTCCGCACCAACAACTCTCTTCCATCTATTGCTTACTTTGTTATAAACTCTAGGTTATATATTGTTCGAAATATCCATTTTATCAATATTTTTCACAATTCTTTATTGGATTAGTATAGAAGATATGTGCAAGCCATTGTGGTAAACACTAGCAGGACTTCAAAGAAATAATTAATATCTGTTTTCTTCGCCAATTTAGAGAGCATCCCAATCGAAGTGCATGAAGAAAACTTGGTGAAATGCTTCAACCTCATCTGCTGAAATATTGTTAATTTGCAGCGCTTCAAATGTCTAAACCTTAACATTCTTACAGCATAATCCTTAAATAACGACTGTTTAATGTAGTTTCTTACAATTTTACTCGAGTTAAAAGTAATGAATGCATTATAGCGGAACAATATTTAGAAAATGGTAAATAATCCAGTTCTTAATATTACAGATTTTATCTTTAACATTAATCGAGATTATTGGTAAAATAAATCGTTACAACTTTTATTACACAACACACTGTATTCAGTGTCACAGTAACGTTATAAATTTATATAATTTAACGCCCTGACATTAGAAGCAAAGTCACTTTCGGTAAACTTCCCATTATAATTCGCCATCAGATTAAATTGGAGTTTTTTTAAAGCAGTACTTAGTTTCATAAGGTCCTAATTCATAACACTGTCGCTATCACAACACAAAACACAACCAAGTGTTGGGAAGATGTTAAATTGGTGTAGCTGTTATGCAAGGAGGTCATGGCCAGTTAAGATTAGAAACACTGCAACTGAATTTTTTCCTTGACATTTTTCATACAAGGTGGTGAGTTGCAAGAAGCGGGTATGATATGCGATTGTTATATTGTTATATTGTGTTGTTCTTTGCTATCTTCATGATGTACCGGAGACATAACTAAACACAAGTCATCATGTACCTATTTAAAGTTTATTTTTGCGCGATAGTGCGTTTTGCCGTACTTACAGCACTGGCGACCACGATTCAAAATTCAACTTTCTACATTTCGAGGTTGCCAACCTAAATAACTATACTGTAATGTTACATGTCAAAAACCGAGGTGTGGGAAGTAAAACCACTGCCCTCTATGCATACTACGTACAATGTATCTACAAAAATAGCCGAAGATAGTGTTAATATACATTACACGAAACAAACCACTGCATTTTAAATGAACTGAACATTATTTGAAAGAATGTAAAACAATAAATACATACTTGTCGCCATTTTATGACTAGACTGGTGCCATCGCCTCCTTTAATTTCAACTAATAAACATTGCCTACACTGTTAACAAGTATTACTATAAATAATATAATTATCCCATATTCTTCTTCAGTAATAGATCTTGGACTACATCTAGACGCAAATTTAACCTGGCAAACACAAGTGAAACACATATGTAAAAAGACTTTCTCCATCTTAGATTATCTTAGACGTTTCAAGAATCTTCTCCTAGTTCCATTAAAACAAATCCTTGTGCAGAATCCTGTGATGCCACACTTGGATTATTGTGACGTAATAATTATATAATGATCTAAACTATGACATTCGCAGAGAGTGTAACTGAAAGATTATTTTCATTTTATAATTCAACAATTTCTAGAATAGTCATATCGACCCCCCTGTTGTGTTCATAATGCTTGCGTTCGATTCATTTTCAATATCCGCCGTTATGACCATATTTCCGAACACTTCAATAACCTCTCTTGGCTCCGTCTTACTGACAGACGTAAATTGCACTCTCTTTCACTACTTTTCAAGCTTCTGAATTCCTACACTCCTAGTTACCTGGCGTCCAGATTTGAGAAGTTATCTTCTTACCACAATATTGACACTAGGTCACAATATAACAGTCTGCTAACAATTCCTCTTCATAGCACTTCCTCCTATTCTACTTCCTTCACAGTAGCCTCTGCCCGCTCCTGGAATTTCCTTCCTCTATATATCAGGGGTTGCCGCACGCTTGGTACTTATACACTTACCTGTTGTCTAATAATTATTTTTTCTCAATTCATTTATTTATACTTTGTCGTTAATAATATGTTCTCTTTTTTATATATCTTGTACATTCATTCATTCATAGTGTTCTGCTCAAGAGCAGGCCTTTCACTGCAAACTCAGCATTCTCCACTCTTTCCTTGACTCAGCTTTCCTTTTAGTATCTGCATACAAACCATTTATTTTAATATTGTCTATCATCTGATGTCTTTTTCTGCCTCTAACTTTCTTTCCGTTGACCATTCCTTCTAGAGCATCCTTCAGCAGGCAGTTTCTTCTTAGCCAATGGCCAATCCAATTTCTTTTCCTCTTCTTTATGAGTTCCAGCATTGTTCTTCTTTCACCACTCTGCCTAGCACATCTTCATTTCTTACTTTGTCTGTCCATTTTATACGCTCCATTCTTCTCCATATCCACATCTCAAAAGCTTCCAGTCGCTTTTCCTCATTCCGTCGTAATGTCCACGTCTCTGCACCATATAATGCTACACTCCACACAAAGAACTTCACTAGCCTCTTTCTTATTTCTCTTGCCATAGGTCCGCAGAAAATGCTTCTCTTCTTGTTGAAAGCTTCTTTTGCCATTGTTATCCTCTGCTTTACTTCTTGACCGCAGTTCATGTTACTACTGATAGTACAACCCAAGTATTTGAAGCTCTCCACTTGCTCAATGGCCTCATCTTTAATCTTCATGTTTATCTTCCTTTGTTTCTTTCCTATAATCATGGCCTTTGTCTTATTTATATTTATCTTCATCCCATAATCCTCACACTTATCATTCAGCTCCATCAGCAGGTCCCTCAATGTCACTGCATCTTCTGCTAGCAAAGCCATATCATGAGCAAATCTTATGCACTTTATTCTTCTTCCTCCCATATTTACGCCTCCCGTATTACTGAAGCAGTTCTTCATTAGGTCTTCCAGGTAGATGTTGAAAAGGGTAGGTGATAGAGGACGTCCTTGCCTCACCCCTCTTCCAATTTCCCTTCCCTCTGACATTTCTTCTCCTATCTTCACTTTTATTCGCTGTTTCATGTAAAGACTACTACATATTGCATTTAATTCGTTAAATCTAGAGTAAATCAAATAATAATTGTATTATATTTATAACATCTAATCGTTTATGTTTATTGTAATTTATACGTAAGACTATTTTTTGTACTTTTAAAACCTGGTTGAGTGACAGACAAGGCCTTAAGGTCTTAACTCTGATAGGTAAAATAAAGTTATTACTTACTTACTCACTGGCACTATCGAACCCGTAGGTTCATGACTGCGCGGACATAAGCTCTCCATACATCCCTACCCTGAGCTAATGCTTTCCGATCATTCCCTGTATAATCTACTTCCCTCAAATCATAGTTAATATTATTCTCCCACCTCATTCTTGGTCTACCAACTGGGCGTTTTGCCTCTGGTTTTCTTACAAGAAGCTTTCATGCATAAAATAAAGTTATTATTATTATTATTATTATTATTATTATTATTATTATTATTATTATTAACGTTAGTCAGTTGTTTATAACGAACGCAAATTTTCCCAACAAAGTTATTATGTTATTATTATTATTATTATTATTATAATTATTATTATTATTATTAGTAGTAGTAGTAGTATTATTGTTTATTATTTTAAAAACACCATCGTGCAAAAAAAAAATACAACGCTCGTTCGTGAAGTGCTTTACAGAACCTCGGAAATTAAAAACCTCGCTAACGCTCGGGTTTTAAAAAAAAATTCACCTTTCTATGAAAACCACTTCGCAACCTCGCATCGAATATACTATTTTCATTCAGGTTTCTTTTCATCTGCGCAGCGCAAAAACACGGAAGTGCAATTTTCGAGCGAAAAAAAAAGTTTAAAGAAAAGTAAACAAAAACAAATAGAGGATGAATTAATGTTTTAAATAAGGCTATCAACATCAGCTGGAACAGGAGAAATTCATGAAAATGTTCTGGAAAAAACAGTGGGAAACACATTGCAAAATTTGCTAAGGAAATACACTACAAGCCGGGAGGTAGCGAGATCGATTCCAGATGAGGTCAAGACTTTTACTACTTGACCAAATATTGTGTTAGCATCATGTCACCGGGTTCTACTCAGCCTCTAAATTCAATGAGTACCAGATACATTTTCTTAACTAAAGATGTCCATCACGCAGTACTAAAACCTCGGGAGATAAATAGTATCCAATTGTTCAAAGTGGCGTCAGTCATAATGACCTATTTTTCAATTTAGCTCTCTGAGTCCTGTAATAGGATCGCTTTACGCATTTACAAATATATAACTTGGTGTGATGAGTGCTTTCCACCAGATAACTTTACATACTCACTTCTTTCAAGACGTCTCGTGATGTTTTATGAAATTTGTTTTGTTAACTTTTACATTAAACTAGACCTGAAACATTATGTTGATCTACCGAAATAACTAACTTATGTAGTGTATAATATTGTAGTCTGAGAACAAATGAGTGTCGTGTATTAACTTGCAAAACAGAGAATTATTAAAGGAGAAAAATCAATAAGATCGATATTATAAATAAGTAGATAACCTGGAGTTAATGAACAAAGCAAGCAATAGGCGGAAGTAAATCATTAATGAGGAAATTTTCATATAATAATTAATGCAGGAATCCAAAAATCCAACGACCTAATGTATCATGTCTTGGCACAAGTCCACAAGACCCTATAGAGAATTAATTTTCTCATGCAATATTGGTCAGTCGGAGATCGGTGACCGTAAGGAAACGTCAAATTGGAAGACCAAGATTGATTTGAGGGAAGTATATTATACAGAGGATGATTGGAACACATTAGCTCAGGATAGGGATATATGGAGAAAATATGTCCGCCCGATCCTATAACTACGAGTTCCATCTTTATTGAGAGAATTTCAACAAATAAGTTTATCAACTGAATTTCTAAATTAAGAGAGAGTATATTTTTCATACAATCTAATTAATACATGAAATTTCATCTTCTAAAATGTAATATTCAAGCAACAGATAGAACCAGTGAGTTAGTTAGTTAGGAGATCGGTGTCCACCCAGGATCGCGATGAATTTGTGCAGCTCTAATAAATAGCGACTATAAGAATTAGAAGACATCCTGACCACATACCAACCATATACTGTTTACATTATCGTCTGTGGCCTATAGTGGGATCACTTTACACACTTTTACCTACCTCTATAATATGACACAAGAGGTCAGCCAATTAATAGATCAATTGTCTTGCAAGCCTCTCGCGGCATGAAGTTTTGTTTATTTTAAAGAACGGGGATGTTTCCGTTACAATTGAATGAACGAAATGTTATCCATAAGAATGAAAAACAGAATATTTACAATTTTATGGTTAAATTTGTTTTAATTTTCAATGAGTTAGCATTTCAATGCGTATATAGTGTGTCACGTGATATATTAATACACATTTGAGGGACAGGAAAAGTACCAGGTTAGTCACTTTATTGTCGAAATATAGTATTAGATTCTCAATGGAAAGTGCTATATTTTAGGAGTCCGCAAGATTAAAAGAATCTGTTTAAATCAAGGGTTTACTTGCCTTCCAAATTAGGCACATATTTAAATAAGTAGGTACGTTCTATAATTGAGGAGGTTAGAAGCAAAAGTGCAAGTTTTGCAGTATTGGGAAAACAGTTTAAAAGTTGACGTTGCATAAGAAAGTCATAGGTAATTCAAAATGATAACTTCGGGTTATGCTTGTTTTCCCGCAGATAACGCGAAAAAGACATCAATGCTTTTACACACTTACTTTTTTCAAGAGAAAAAAAATCACTTTGTTTCTAATCGCCTCAATTAAAAGGCAATTTTTAATGACGGAAAAGTGACTTTCATGGATTTTTGCTTGTACCCTTCATTTAAACATGATGACTTATGTAATTGAATATTCACCTGATAGAGGAAGGCCTGTACATACATTTCCACGGTACATACAGATGGATGAAACACTTCTGGATTCAGTCTGTGAAATATTAATGTATTTTAAAATTTAATTTGTAAAAATATTTTCTATTTTCTCATTAAGTGACGTTGCCTCGTTACGATACAGTTATTACATCAACATTATTGTTATCGCTTAGTAAAAAAGGGCATTTTTACATTCATTGTTTGCACGATAATGCGTTCTGTCGTACTTACATGAATGGCGACCATGACTGAAAGTTCAGTTTCCTATATTTCGGAGTTGCCAACCTGTAGGCTAAATAACTAAATAATTATACTGTAATATTACAAATTACCTACCAAGAGTGGGAAGTAAAACCACTGTAATTTTTGTATACAACATACAATGTATATACAAAACATATATTCATAAGGTATTGTGAATATACATTATACCAAACAAATCACTGCATTTTAAATGAACTGAGATTTGTTTGAAACCTAAACAATAAATTCACACTTGCCGCCATTTTGCCCCTGATTGGTATCACGGCCTGCTGTAGTCTCTACTAAATTATTTTCGGCATTTACCAAATATACATTGGTCAGACTGCTAACGTCTGTCAGTTCTTTATAATAAACGTAAATATCTCTAACAAAGATGTTACTATTTTACTATTATTTATAATTTTGAAAACACCATCGTGCAACAAAATATATACATGTGTTTGTGAAGTGTTTTGCAGAATCTCGGAAATTAAAAACCTTGTTATCAGTCGGTTTTTAATAATTTCCTCACTTCTGTAAAAACCAATTTCCAGCATCGCATAAAAATTTACAATTGCGAAATTGTATCTGCTTTTAATAAAATTATTTGTTCAACGTATGGTAAAACCTCCATATCGATTTAGATATCAAATTAGAACAAGTTTCCTCGTGTTTAAATAATCGTAAGAACAGTTTTATTTTTAAAAAGTTACATTATGTTACAATTTCTGTTAACATGACGTGGTAGTCTTTCCTGTAAGTACGACAGAACGCATTATCGTGCAAAAAATGATTGTAACCTAATGACAATACCATAATAATTTTGTAACAGATCAATTTCGCCATTTGTTAATCTGTTCCTTCCTCCGATTTTTTCAATTTTCTCATACGAGTGTCCATTCTTTTGTGGACATGGCCTATACACTCTAGCTTCTCTATTTCAGTGCAATTGTCATGTGGTTTACTTGCTATAACTGTATTGTAGCCTTTGGTGTCTCCATCCCCAAGATATTTGATATATTTTAACCTCTCGAGTCACCTGACCTGTGAAATATACCAACTCCACCTTCACTTTTCATGCCTCCACTGCTCCCCTCATAATTGGCTGTGCAGTCATGTTGGACATCCTTCCTCTGTGGCATTTTACACTGTTGGTAACATTTTTAAAGGCATTCCACATCAATTACCCTGCCTGTATCCACACTAGTGGCTGTAATAACATTATTGAGGGATGTGTGTCCTCGCTTCTGCCAACTTCCATTTATTGCCACTGCAATGTCCACAGAACCCTCATTTTCTGCAATAGCCTCTTTTGCAGCTTCCTGCATAGAGTTGTCAGCCACTCTCTCAAGAGCACTTGTAATGATATTATTGAATTTACAATAATTCACCGGTGGGTTCAGGACGTTCAGAATTGAGCACAGAATTTTTCCTGCTTCTAAGCCACCTCCATACATCTCGTGCCATAAACAAACCTCACGTTTATTTCATCAATATTATCATTTTCTTTTGAGGTTTTGAAGCCATGTTCTTCTTTGCACTTAGAACTTGCTAGGATTAATTTAGATGCTCAACCATTTCTTTTGTTTACATCCTCAAACACTGACACACAATCGTCTTCTTTACAATATTTACACACAACAAAACCCTTCAGTGCTGAAAGTTGTTCCACGTCCACGAAATGAAAACGTGAACTTATTTTATTACTATTTACACTAAATTCTGTACAATTATTATTTACAAAATATAACTTCCTTCTAGAAGCACTGGGTGGAGTTTCCCTATTTACATTCACACATCCACTTGTTGATGGGTTAGACATAACCTCATCCACTGTGGCACTACCACTACTATTTACAACACTAGGCCTATTTACATCACTCTGTTTTTTACACTGATTACTATTCCGTGCTTTTTTATTTGCAGTGAATCTATTTCCATAGAACTTGCGTTTGCCAAACTTTTTATCCATAGCCATGTTGGATAATATTACTAAACAAACATGTGCTCAGATAACGTGCGAAAATAAACAAAGAAAGCGAATGTTGCACTTCGCAGTTTTACCAATAGAAAGAGCAGAGCTTTCCCTGAAATTTGAGGATGCATTCACAAATATAGCTCTTACAGTATGGTTCATAGAAAGGCTTTTTAAAAATGTTAAAAATGGGCGTGTCAACAAAGAACAAGAATTTTTAAATTTCAGAATAAGAGGTGATAAAAGGCATTTGACACTTTAAAATGAACATATCTGTATTCCCAAGGGTTCACAGTACTGAAAAATGTAAACAACAAAAAAAATCATAATTTTGTCAAAAATAGGCAAAAGTGCTCCCCTTAATATGACACTGGGAATGCAATATGCATACGATTAGAGCATTTTTTTTTTATATTTTCCTTCTTCTTAGACGTGAAATCGATATTGCTAGACTAGAGCTTATCATGCTCGCTTCTGGTTTTAAAGTTCACGGGAACAAACCCTGCCGGCGTTTATTGAGTTTTTAGGACGTAAAAATCGTAAGTATATGTTCCTTTGGAAAGGACTAAAAACCAGTGTCACATGTCTGGATTTAGGGCACGTAACATAACACGCAGTTTGTAAGAAAAGGTCTGGTTGGACCTTTTTTCCCTAGATTATAATACTTACTTACTTACTTACTCACTGGCACTATCGAACCCGTAGGTTCATGGCCGCACGGACATAAGCTCTCCATACATACCTATCCTGAGCCAATGCTTTCCAATCATTCCCTGTATAATCTACTTCCCTCAAATCATAGTTAATGTTGTTCTCCCACCTCATTCTTGGTCTACCAACTGGGCGTTTTCCTTCTGGCTTTTCCTACAAGAAGTTTCCATGCACGTCTTTCATTCCCCATACGCGCAACATGTCCTGCCCATCGCAGTCTACGGGACTTAACTGTTCTTATTATATCTGGCTTCCCATAAAGACCATGTAGTTCATTGTTATGTAGTCTTCTCCATTCACCTGTCTGTTCATCTCTCTTTGGTCCAAAAATTTTCCTAAGAACTTTATTCTCAAATACTCGTAATCTCCTTTCCTCCCTTAAAGTAAGAGTCCATGTTTCGCACCCATATAATATAACTGGTAGAATAATAGTTTTATATATTTTCAGCTTGACGTTTTTTGAAAGGAGTTGGGACATCAAAAGTCTCTGCAATGCATAATAGCATGCATTTCCAGAATTGAGCCTATGTTTAATTTCTTTGTGCATCTCATTCCTATTTGTGATTATTGTTCCTAGGTATTTGAATTCAGCCCAATTCCTCAAAATTTCCCTCATTTGTCATTAGCTGTCCATTTCCATTATATAATGTATTTCTACGTGTGACCATATATTTAGTTTTACTGATATTTACTTCCAGTCCTAATTTCTTAGTGTTACTCAATAGTGTGTGCGTGTTGGCCTTTAGTATCTCGTCGCTATCGGCCAGTAGTACTACATCATCAGCATAAACTAACACCTTATTAATACCATTCAGTTGTAAGCCTTCCTCATTCTCTAAAGATTTAATGGCATGCTCTAGTACAAAATTAAATAGTAGAGGAGATAGTGCATCTCCTTGCTTCAACCCATTCTGGATTTCAAAAGTGTCTGAAAACTGTTTGCCTACACGCACCCTACTCGTTGAGCCATTTAGACACATTCGTATAAGTCTAACTAACTTTTTAGGAATTCCGAACTCCAGCAGGATACTATATAACTTCTCCCTCTTAATTGAATCATATGCTTTTTGGAAGTCTTGCGACACTAATTAGTTTACCTTTTAAAGGGTGTCGTTGATTATTAATTATGACATAACACTGATTGAACGTATTGGTTTGTTTAAACTTTTCTCCCGTGTGAGAGTCGCTTTTCTACGCTTAAAGTGTTCCTCGTACCCGTTGATCTCTCTTCCACCATTTCTAATGCTGAAAAGTAAACATTTCTCTTCCAACATTGATGCTGTTTGATATTCTCTTCTGAATTCCTTCTTTGTGTAGTTTCTCGCCAAGATTTTCCGATCAAGGGTGAGCCAAAAATAACTGTGAAACTATTCAATTGCTAGGTTAGTTTTTGGGGACTTGAAAAACGCAAATACCCCCACCGGCATCGTCATGGAATTCCTATTGGGTGCAAATATTTCTTATGAACTAACTAACTCACTATAGAACAGTGTTTCGCATACATATAACTCGGAGAATAATTATTTTACGGCCCATATAGCTTAAGATTTTTTTTTGTGAAGTTAGAGATGGGAAGAGTCCCTGTGATGTTAATAAGATACATTTACAGAATTTAGCCCATGTTAATTTCTTTCTTCGCATCATTCCTGTTTTTAATTATTGTTCCTATATATATATGAATTCCGCCACTTCTTCAAAATTTCAAACATTTTTATTAACTGTCCATTTTATAATGTATTTCTAGTAGGATCATGTATTTTAGGCCTACTTGTTACACTGTTGCATTTCTGTAACTGTACTTTGTTTTTAATGTGCTTCTTCTGTTTCTATTTCTGATTTCGTCTCTTTATAATCATTGGTGTCTGTATGCGCATTATAGCTCCATTAAGACTGGGGAATGTGAGGTTATGTATTTTATCTCACATGTGGATATAGGGCGATGTGTCTCACTCGGTTAGTTTTGGGGTTCATATTTGATAGGTCCCGAATTCAAAACTCAGTATCGATAAACTTGAATTAGTTTTTTTATCAATGCTGAAGGCAAATTCAGGTTTGTAATGCCATTAGAAGTGCCTATTTTATCGTATCCACTATTTTATAATATATTTAGGTCTACATTATATAAACAAACATACAATGAAATAAATAGATGCATTTGACCGATACTAATTTCGAGCTAATTTCCAGTTGTACTATAAAAAACTTGTTTAAGTTATTTCTCCGCCGACTCGGTCTGTTGAGGGAACTGTGATGCTATTTTTACTCGCCATGTGAACAAATTGTGAACTGAACTGTTATCGATAGAAACGTTGTTCCTAGGCAACATCGTACTTTACGGGGAATAAGACTGGAGAGAATAATTAGGAATTTCCATTTATGATTTATTTATGACAACACAATTACATATGAGCACATAAAAACAGATGTTTAGGCCTACGATTTTTCCATTTTGTCGATTGATAGAATTTATGTATAATTCCATTATGAGCAGAATATATGCTCCATGCTAACTCACCTGTAAATTCTGTTACTTTTACAACCTTAAAGGCTAATGTGGGATATTCCTCACTAAACTCTTTGAAAATATTCAAAATAATTTGTTCCTCGCCGCTTTTCTAGAGCATTCGTTTCCAATATTTTAGGAATTCTTGAGAAGTTGCCATTTTGAAACAACTTAAATTCCAACGTATTCTGAATTGCGGATGCGTCGCAATTAAACAATAGGCCTATATACTTAACCTATTAAAATTGTAATAATATATTTTAAGAAGCTCCTAAAAAACTTACCTAGGGACGTGCTAGATATTATATTATATTTGAAGAGAATATTTATACTCTCAGACCGGGACTTGAACTCGGGTCCCTTGGTTCTCTAGACCAAGTGCTCTACCACCTGAGCTACCTGAGGGAGTTCAAGTCCCGGTATGAGCGTATAATGTTTCTCCTCAAACATGATTTATCCATCGTTGAGTTGTATGAAATTAATAATAAAATCATAGATATTATATGTTTTAATTTTATTTATTTAGTGTTAGAGAGGGAACTACATTTACTTGCTCGCTCAAAAGTAAAATCGTCATTCGACCAATTAAATGCAGTCATGTATCTGCTTTGTTTACATCACAACTGGAAACATCAGGGATTCCATGACCTTGACGATAGTGGGAGTGTTTGGAGCTAAATCAGAAGTACCATGGCAGGGCTACCTTTACTGGACAAACCTGAGCGAGAAACAAAATAATTAATTAATCTCGAAGAACGTGTCAAACTGCATCAACGCATGAAGAGAAAATTTGACTTTCCAACGAAGGATGGCAGAAGAGAGGTCAATGGGCAGGAAGAAAATTTTAGCCGAACAGAAGATAATCTTCTAACGGATACAACCTTAAATAAATCCTAGCGTTCCAAGTTGCAGTTTGGATGTTTGAACAAAAATATTCCAACAAAAGAAGCCAGACTGCGTATTGTCGCGTAAAACATAGTTTAGAAACTTAAAATATTTATTCAGCGTTATGTTATATCTATTTAACGACGCTATTTAACAACTAAGATCATAAGTGCATAATTCAAATCTGCGCGAGAAAGGATCAACTTATTTTGCTCCGAGTTATATTTCTTCAAACGTGAGGTTCTTTTACGTGCCGTAAATATATTCACAGTACCGAAGTGTTTGGTGACTTTCCGACGGAACCAGTACTCAGTATTTTTACGCCCTGTAAATCCACAGATCTCGGTGAGTTTGAACTCGTGACCCTGGAAACCAGATGGCCGCATGGTCCACCAGGATTGTCTACGACGTTGAAGAACAAAATGGAAACAAAGAGAATATATTTGTTCTATTTGTATGTATATTACAAACTAACTAACTAACTCACTGACATTATCGAACACGTAGGCTCATGGCCTCACGGACATAAGCTGTCCATACATCCCTATCCCGAGCTAATGCTTTCTTATGATTCGCTATATAATCTACTTCCCTTAAGTCATTGTTAATTTTATTCTCCCACCTCATTCTTGGTCTACCAACTGGGCGTATTCCCTCTGGTTTTCTTATAAAGAAGCTTCAATGCACGTCTTTCATTCCCCATTCTTGACAAATGTCCTGACCATCGCAGTCTACGAGACTTAACTCTTCTTATTATATCTGGCTTCCTATAAAGACCTTGCAGTTCACTGTTATGTAGCCTTCTCCATTCACATTTTTGTTCATCTCTCTTTGGTCCAAAAAATATCTAACAACTTCCACCCAATGTCAAATTAACAAACTTTTAACTTAGTGTCACATTTCATCAACATGAAGCTGTGATTTGGGAATTTATAAACAAGGAATTCAACAAGAAAACTAAATGTAGTTTCTTTTATTCGATATGGAACCTTCCGCTGCATTCCATTAGCGTAGTTGAACCTCACACTTTGTAGGTACTTTTACGTACCACAGACCACCCGGCCTTACAGTTGCACCACTTGTCCGGAGAGGGATTTTAACTGTTGATCATACACATACTTTTTTAACCACGCAAGGAGATGGTTGGTCTCAGCTCAATGTCAGGGCCACCTCCAAGACAACACAACATTAAGACGAAACACACATTCACACACCCATTCATACTAAACATGAGTGTTATAAACTAGTTTAGGGTTAACACTTCGGTAGCGAAAAAGGGCCTAAATCCCTAAACTGTGGTTCTAATATTGTTAGATTTTAATAATGACTCGAGCGGATATAGGAATGTGTATGACGTGTTATACTAGCGCTGGTTCCAAAGTAAGCTAGAAACGGGTGACTCACAAAACCCGTTAGGACCACAGGTATTAGAGTGCTTTGTACAAGATAGGTATGTAGAATGAGTAATAAACCAAATTTTATTTACACCAAACAAGAAATATAACTCTTAGAATTACAAAGTCAATTTTAAAACTCTTGGGAAACAGTTAAATATAAAAACTCTCTGAAATACAATTAAATATTAAAACTCTCTGAAATACAATTAAATATTAAAACTCTCTGAAAACACAATTAAATGTTAAAGCATCTCGAAGTACTATTAAATATAAAACTCTTAGGAATACAAATAAATGTTAACCTCAAACTAGAACTATTTCAACTTATGGAAAACACTAGGAAATTATTCTGTATAAATCTCGAGCGTGACTAAGAGAGATCAGTTTAAATAACTGTCCTAAAATAATGTTTTTATCTCTAATTAGTTATTTAAACGGCGAGAATTAGGTTCTCTGTTTAATATAAGTCTATTAGTTCATGAGCAATATTGCTAGTTAAATATGTATTTTTTCTAAGTTATTTATTCCACCAGTTTATTAAGTATGATAATTATTGAAGGTGAGAAAGTCCACCACTAATAATAAGAATTAGTATGTTCACTTACGTAGGAGGACTGAGAAAACCATGTCCAGACAAGTAGAGCTTCAGAGACTATCACCTTCTATGCACATAGGGCCTAACTGCCTAGCTTAAATATTAATTTCCCCTACTTTCGTTCCAAATAAAGTATGAAAACCAAGACTTTCCCAGCCTAGGGCTACTCTCTCCGATCTGAATGTTTCCAGAAACTCCACTCTATAACTGTATTATGTTTTGATAGAAATGGTGAAAAAGGCCTAACTGTATAAGTTTTGATATAGAGGGTGATTACAGACCGTTAATGTCAAAGGTAAATCTGATACCGAGTAAAGTGTTTTCCATATTCCAATATAGTTTTAGATGCTATTATCTACATCCTGTTTATTTAGGCCAGTTCATGAGCATGCAACATTTTTCTCCATTACACTTAATATATTTTATTCATTATTATAATTTATTTATTTATTTTTCCTATAATAGATATATATTTCCATTATTATAAGTTATTTATTTTTCCTCTTATTGTGCTTATGACCTTGGGGCGTCCTTACATCCGTATCCTAACAATGAGGAATGTGATAATGATGGCCAGATGATGTTCGCGGAAAACTTTTGCCCCTAATAATTTTGCAAAGAAGATAACATTCATAAAAAATTGCATGATGTGCGCCTTGTTGAATAACAAATAATTATGCAATAACTTACGAGTACGTTACGAAGCAACGCCACTAAATGTGAGATAGAATAATATTTTAAATTAATAAAATATTAATATTTCACAAACTGAATTCAAAACTGTTTTATCCATAAGTTTATACTGCTAACAATTTTAGACAGATCAGTGACAAACGCTTTTTTTATCAGGTAAATATAAATACATTTTCATATAACATATTTATCATCGTTTAAACTTGAAAAATGATGAAATGCGACAAGAATACCAAATCAAAATTGCTAATAGATTTGAAGTACTGGAATCTTCAGATGACAATGTGGCAAACGAAGAATAAACTGATATAAATAAAGAATGGGAGGCTATAAGAGATACTATTAAATTGTCAGCATCAGAAAGCATTGGTTTTTTAAAAAAGAGGCAAAACAAGAAATGGTTTGATGAGGAATGTGTCAACATTGTAAAGAAAAGAAAGCTAGCAAAAATGAAATGGTTATACGAGCCAAATGAGGTAAATTTAGAGCAATTGGGTAGTGTTAGACGGGAAACCACCAAGTTACTAAAGAGTAAAAAGAGGGAATATTTGAGAGAGAAGATTAATGATCTTGAAATGAATGCAAAAAATAGGAACATTAGAGAATTATATCAGCGAATTAGTATAAAGAAGAAAGGGTTTCAGGCTAGAACAAACATAATTCGGAATTAAAATGGGGATATGATTGCTGATTCTAGGAGTATATTAAATAGATGGAAAGGTTACTTTAATCAGCTATTAAATGTACATACAGAACAGGACATTGAGGAGGATAAGTTACAGACAGCAGAAATGCTAGCGCAGAGCCAAGTGCATTAGAGGTTGAAATGGCGATTGAAAAATTGAAGATGTATAGAGCATCAGGTTCAGATGAGATCCCAGCAGAACTGATAAAATCAGGGGGGGGGGGAAATTGATGGACAAGATACGCTGGTTGCTTAGTATGATTTGGGAAAGAGAAGCTCTTCCAGATGAATGGAAGGAATCAATTATCATACCAATTTATAAGAAAGGAGATAAAACAGATTGCAACAACTACAGGGGCATCTCATTACTTTCAACTTCGTACAAAATTCTAACAAATATATTAGTAAGCAGACTTACTCCCTATATTGATGACATTCTAGGAGATCATCAATGTGCATTTAGAAGAAACAGGTCTACAACAGATCAGATTTTCAGTTTAAGACAGATTTTAGAGAAGAAATGGGAATATAATGGTACTGTACATCAACTATATGTAGACTTCAACAAAGCATATGATTCAATTAAGAGGGAGAAGTTATATAGTATCCTGCTGGAGTTCGGAATTCCTAAAAAGTTAGTTAGACTTATACGAATGTGTCTAAATGGCTCAAAGAGTAGGGTGCGTGTAGGCAAACAGTTTTCAGATACTTTTGAAATCCAGAATGGGTTGAAGCAAGGAGATGCACTATCTCCTCTACTATTTAATTTTGTACTAGAGCATGCCATTAAATCTTTAGAGAATGAGGAAGGCTTACAACTCAATGGTATTAATAAGCTGTTAGTTTATGCTGATGATGTAGTACTACTGGCCGATAGCGAGGAGATACTAAAGGCCAACATGCACACACTATTGAGTAACACTAAGAAATTAGGTCTGGAAATAAATATCAGTAAAACTAAATATATGGTCACACGTAGAAATTCAGTATATAATGGAAATGGACAGCTAATGACAAATGAGGGAAATTTTGAGGAAGTGGCTGAATTCAAATACCTAGGAACAATAATCACAAATAGGAATGAGATGCAAAAAGAAATTAAACATAGGCTCAATTCTGGAAATGCATGCTATTATGCATTGCAGAGACTTTTGATGTCCCAACCCCTTTCAAAAAACGTTAAGCTGAAAATATATAAAACTATTATTCTACCAGTTATATTATATGGATGCGAAACCTGGACTCTTACTTTAAGGGAGGAAAGGAGATTACGAGTATTTGAGAATAAAGTTCTTAGGAAAATTTTTGGACCAAAGAGAGATGAACAGACAGGTGAATGGAGAAGACAACCTAACAATGAACTACATGGTCTTTATAGGAAGCCAGATATAATAAGAACAGTTAAGTCTGGTAGACTGCGATGGGCAGGACATGTTGCGCGTATGGGGAATGAAAGACGTGCAAGGAAGCTTCTTGTAGGAAAGCCAGAGGGAAAACGCCCAGTTGGTAGACCAAGAATGAGGTGGGAGAACAACATTAACTATGATTTGAGGGAAGTAGATTATACAGGGAATGATTGGAAAGCATTAGCTCAGGATAGGGATGTATGGAGAGCTTATGTCCGCGCGGCCATGAACCTTCGGGTTCGATAGTGCCAGTGAGTTAGTTAGTTATAACATATTTATCATCGTTTAAACGACTCATTCAATAACATAACATATTTAACTTAAACTTACAAATATTCTATTTTACCTTATTTCAGATGACATTTTGTTTTTATGCTTTAAAACTAAGTCATTCCTTTGTTTAAACTAAATTAAACTCATGGAGCGATAAGTGTGCAAGGCACTTGGTGTAACAGAGAGGTAGACGTTATAGCTATGTGTGATAAGTGGTCAACCGTCGGATTCCCAAAATGTTATACACGGTACATACTACAACTGAAATTCCTCACAATTCTAAGTGGACACTGTTCCACACTAGCCGACATTCAGTGAGTAAATATCTTCCACGTAGGGACTCGAACCAGGGCATGTTCGGTAGCTCTGAGACAAGGCGTCATGTGTCACACGCTGTATTTTTCACTTTCAACATTATCACTATATGAACATTTCCGCACCAACAACTCTCTTCTATCGATTGCTTATTTTTTAATAAACTCTAGGTTATTGTTTGAAATTACATTTAATCAATATTTTTCACAATTGTTTCCTTTTTTTAATTTATAGTAAGGCGTTTATTTGTTCTCATCAGGCTTCAAAATTATACATTTTTATGTTGTTTGTTTCCCTTGATCACTTTCACCGGTTGGATTAATTTTAAGTAAAAGTTAAGAAAACAATGAAATGTATACAAAAAAACAATAAATTCTCATGAAAAAATGAGTACTATATAAAGGCTTTCTCTAGGTTTATTAGGTAAAATACACACAATCCCAACTTATATCACGGTTAGTTGCTATAAGTGGTGTAATTTATCCCAGTGCAGGAATATTGAGTAGTTAAGACTCACATCTTTCTAGACATTTGGTGCGAGATATCAGCCGGATTGTCAGCCCTCTCCAACGGCTTTACACTTAGAACGTATGTATGGTTCTCAATTGGTTGAGACGCATATTCAAACTTAGAGCAATAGACCGCGAGAATGTTTACGGTAGTTAAAATATATATATATATATATATATATATATATATATATTATCTTGTACATTTTTGAATACAACAATTTTCATAACGTTAGAATTTATGATTCATTGTAATGATTATATGACATCTTCAAGAGAAGAAGAACCTGCGTGAATAACAATACCTCTTAGAGAATCGCATCCGCAATCCTCCGGCTTGTAGCATATTGCCTTAGCAGTTACGTAACGTCCCAGGGCTAATTGTTTCAGAATATTTTAATACATTTTCACATTGTGGCCGATGACGATACTTTTATTAAATCACATATTTATCCTCTTCTTTTCAGGCTCTTGCACTAACCTACATTTTATATGCACCCCACAAAGAAATTAATGTCTTGGGTGGATTACAAGAACTGTGAAACACATTAAATTAGTATTATAGTGACTGGTCTCGCTGGTTCCTAGTTGTCAGGATTCCAGTTCCATCAGCACAGGATAATACAAGATGACAAACACACAGGTATATCCAGTTGTAAGTTAGAGAGAGGACATTATCATAAGTAACGCCACGAGTGATTTCCAATTTATCTAGAGAATTTGGAAATCAAGAGTGGCATTTGTTAGGACTATTTAACGAATAAAATTAAGCTGTGTACTCACAAATCATTATTTAACTGTAGTTATTTTAAAATATTTATTTATTTAATGTAAACGGCGATGTTTGAAAACAAATGAGAAACGATAGGTACGCTTCATCTGCTTCTTCTGTTTATCACTGCAACCAGATCATACTATTTATTGCCAAAGGTACGCAATATTGTAAGAATGCTGACTAATGGAGAAAAATGAAACACATCAAACTGTATATTAACTCATTTCTGATGTCGTATGATGTAAATATGACAATACAATTTTCTGGATTATTACCTGGAAAATAATTCGTTTAAGGAAGTGCAAACAGTGGTCTATTTTTTTGTGGTATAATCAATTGTCACAAATGTTTTTATATTATCTCTCGTATGCGCTACGTGTTGACATTCATGCACTATATATACAATCTGGTAGCCGTACTTCTTGGTGAATCAGTCACTACAAAATGATGCAATGACCTATTCAGAATGTTAAAAAGGAGGTTCTTTCTTTATTATGATAAACATTAGTTGGTAAATTCTAGGCGAAACACGACTGTGATTGGTTGTAAATCAAAAATCATTGTAACGTGATTGGTCATTGACTCCCATTTGGGACATGAGTTAAATAGTCTGTTAATAACAAGCCATTTAGATATAATAACAAAACATTACGTAAATATGAAGACACTTTATATGAACCATGAAATAGTAAAAGAAAGATAAATGAATTACTACACATTTCCCGTTCACTTGAACATAGGCTAATTTAGAAAAAAAAATCCCACTTTTGGCTACTAGCTGTCTCTCTATTAATTATTCTCTTCACCCATTAACCTATTTTGTATTTAATTTCTATCTCTATTCAACTTATCCATAAAATTCTATACAATTCACACTACATTCCTACGTATTTTAAATACAAATCTAACCCTGTTTTCAGGGAGACTCGAACCTCGGCCTTCTGATCTAGAACCACTCCTTAAAGGTCTTGGCTAATTAGTAACGTTGGAAAACTAATATTTTTATTAGCCTTATATGTTATGGTTCTGTTTTCGGAAAATTAAAAATATATTAGAATTTTTTTTTCACGAAATATAGATTATTCCTCGCATTGAAAAATGACTAAATATAAAATAGCAAATAAAGACCAGAAATGTGCATAAATTCGTGACGTAACTATTACGGCATTCACATTGTTCGGCCTCGATATTCATATTTTTATTTATAAAGGAGAAATAACAATTTTTAAAATTTATTTTCTAAATGAAGAAATATAAAAATCTAACAGCAATGTGACCTAATAACCAATGTTAAACAGAAAGGATTAATGTGATGTTAGTGTGAGTTATTACAGTTTTTTCGACCAATGTTTGTTAATATGAAGAAATCCTGATACTATTTGGATGATTTGTGGAATATAAAAATCTTAACAGAAATCTGGATCTTACTAATAAACCAACGCTAGACAAAAATAATTAAGGTTAGTGTGAATTTATCTTTGTTAGCTTTTCTATTTAAAGACAGACAGGTTTAAATGTGTTATGTAACTTAAATACTATTGTTTGTACATAGGAAGTGAGTCGATGTGCAACTAATATCTAATAAAGGCCTATTATGAAGTACATGGCTCAAAATTAGGATAGGTTTTTGTATTTTGAAAACCTATATGAAAGGGTTCTTCGCCCGCCTTAACTCCCAACCTAAACAACAAATCTCAAGAATCAGTGTGGTGTAAATATTAAGTAAAATCAATATATACTAAACCTCACTCGCGCCCTGTTCAAAATGACTAAAAACACCAAAACCGGGACAATCGATTCGTTACAACGAATGTTAAACCATCGTTCACTAGGGGTCAATTTCACAAACAGAGGTAACTGTATTACGCCAGTTTTCCCCGTGTATAATGCATAGCTTAAACTGGCCGTAATACAGTTATCTATGTTGGTGAAACCGGACCATAGCTAGGTAGTTCACAAATAAAACGGATTCTTATGTCGTCCGTTCAAACATTATGCATCCATAAATTACCAAGTATTTGCCTCCCTTGAGACTGAATGACCTTGATATTGTTGGAAAATTTCTGTGTTCTCAAGACCAGACATAAAATAGCTATTAACAGCCCCCCCCCCCCGCTTGCGGGACAAAAAAACTTAGGACGAGAAACCATACAATGAAGCAATAATTCTTCATGGAGAAGGTTAAGTTTGTTATTTACAATATCAAGAAATGGTGGGAAAGAGAACAACTGGGAGGAGAAACATGTTAGCAGGTGTCATTGCTACCGAAACAAAAATCTTAAACAAGTACTTACTGATCCTCCAAGTTGGGGTTGGTTGTTAGACCAGTGTCCGTAAACATTTCCTACAAAAGAAAGACAGATATTATGTATAGTCGACAAAAACAGTTGAGAAGGCCAAATAATAAAATCAGTGTTATGATATTATTTCCATTTTGCGATAAACTTACTTCTTAAAAGCCAAGATCATTAGCCTCAATTCAAATACGAGCGATAAAGGACTAAAATGCTCAAAAGTTTCGTTTTTCAAACCTGAGTTTCTTTTACGTGCCTTAAATCTAGACAGGGAACCAAATTATTCAGTTAGCTTCTTAACGAACCTGAAAATTCACACTAGACTGCCCGTGTTTAACCTATGCATTTTAAATCCACTAGCAAGTATGTTAACCACTATTCCACCAGTATCGATTACAGAACCTATGAGAGAGGGAGAGTGAGAGAGAGAGAGAGAGAGAGAGAGAGAGAAGAAAATAATAGTGCTCTAATTGTATGCGTATTACATGTCTTTTTGCAAATAATTATCTAATATTACAACAATGTCACTTTTTTAAAGTTAAATTTACAATTATGAATATTTAATCGTAGAAAACTATGTATAATCTATGTATAATGACGTAGCGCATTGTTGAGCCATAGCCTCTCCTTTGTAAGCAGTTACTGGTCCAAGTTAATGCTTAGTTACCTTATTTGTTAATAGATGTCATGAATGGCATGCGGTCAACACACCGATCTAATGAGACATCTAACAGGCAACTAAGGCATTACTAGGATGTTGTAACTTCAGTAAATTTTGCTTAGTGGCCTCTTTATTCAGAGTTAAGGATCTTTTACGAGCCTCAGACGGGACTCGCAGTTAAGAGTCTCCTGCACGACTTGCTCCTTAGATTGTCCGTCTTAAAAAAGTCCATCTACCCCGGCCTGGTTTGAACCCAAGCCACTCGAAACCCAGTGGCAACGAGCATAACAACTAGTCTACAGCACCAAAAAAATATATATAATTTATAAGCATTTAAATTTATTATGGGATATTTCCCCTAAGTACAATTAACACATTTATTAAAACAAGATCGATTTGATTAAAATTTGACAACACGCGTGTTGTTGCATAACGACAACATGAATGATGACACAATAACCGTAACGTTACCAAGTAACGTCATTGAATACGAAATAGAAAATTACGGTTTTAAATGACATTAATTAAATATTAATATTTTACAGATTGGATCCAAAACTGTTTAACCTGTGCAGCTGAGATTTACAGACAACGCTTCCTCTATCAGGTAAATATTAAATACATTTTCAAATATGTCATTTATCATAGTTTAAATGCCCGTTATTATGATATATCGCATGCACATAAGGTACGTTAATGAAATTATAACACATTTTATTCTCAAATTAGAAATATTCCATTTTATATCATTTCACAACATGTTATGTTGTTATACTGTTTATATTAAACTTCTCCGTTCTTTAACAAAACAAAGTACACTTGTTGTCGCGAGAAGCCTGCAACTGTCTAACCACTTAGGACTATTATAATTTTTTAGAGGAAGTCGATAATCTAAATAGTATATGGATAACATGTGGTCAGCCTCAACCTGGAGCCGCTATATTTTAGAGTTGTCATAATTCCTCATGTTGCTGACTGGACATCGGTCCCAAACTCGGCAAAATTGTGTAAGAAAAATGTTTCTCACAAAACATTGATACAAGTTTTGTATAAAATACATCTTGTTGCACAGCGTAACACGAGCGATGATGTAATAACTTATGTTACGATGCAACGCCACTCAACGTGAGATTAATTAATATTGTACATGAAATTATTAAAATAATATTAATATTGGAAAGAATGAATTCAGTACTCTTTGATATATCGATTTATATATCTGAGATTTGTGGATAAACCTATTCTACCAAGTAAATGTACCATCAATTAATAGCTTCATAATATGATATGGCATCACATATTGATAATATATGTGGCCCCGCGACGCTAGCTATTAGATTCTTTCCTCTCACCGTTGGAGTCCCGAGTTAGCTTCTCGGTCACTCCATGTGGGTCCGCGCTGGATGAAACAGAGGCTGGGCTGGGTTTTATTTGGATTTATCCTCTTCTCCACCGCAAACATTTTAATTCCACCATTTATTCACATTCATTCATTTAATTTCATCTGCCCCTGTGATGGTGCAAAAGGCGTTATCGGTCGGCATCCTTGATATTCACAGATCTTCATCACATCTCATCCAGACCCTGAGTCGTACACGAGTTGAAAAGGTTTATAAATAAATAAATAAATAATATATATATATATATATATATTTGTAAGGTTACTCCTTGAGTATTATAACAAATTAGCATCAAATTTACAAATTTATGATTTACCATACTTGTAGGTATTATCAATTCGTATTAGTTCATGAATTAGAATCAAGTCTTCATATTTTTAAACTAAACTAATCTCCATGGTGCGACAGGCCTTCACGTCCCTTGGCTATCAGCTGACTGCCCACTTGTGCCATTTACAAAGTAGACTACAATATGGAGAGTATATACTAAGAGGATCTCTCGACCTACGGCCAGGCCAGCGGGAGACGCGCATGCGGCCTCACTCCGCGTCACGTGGCATAACAACTGTACAACTCACTGTGAGTCATAAATTCGCGCCGCCGAGATATTGAAACTTAACCGCCTGGCGACGCAGTTTGAGTTTCATGCTTGTAAGGTAAAACACGCGTGTATTCCCTAATAGTGGTCTTAGTCATAGTTATTATGCCTCGATCTGTGTTTACAGTGCAGCATAGGATTTATGTACGATAATTATGTGAAAACAGTGTGTTGTAGAGAAGTCGTTAGATGATTTCGAACTCAGTTTTCAGATGTAAATCCTCGAAATGAAGATACCGTTCGACGACTTGAAAACAAATTAGAGGAATAGGTTCTGGGCTCGATGAGAAACCAAAGGTACCAAAGCGTTTGCTTACTGAGAAAAAATTAGACGAAATATGATAAATATTAGAACATCCGCCAACAAATCTTAAGACACTAGCACACGAACCGGTGTTTCGAAGGAGTCAGAATGAGAGGTACAAAACTTTTACGTTTGAAACCAAACAGAATAACTGCAATGCATGAACTTCAGCCACGGTGATCCTGAGATGCGGTTACGTTTTTGTAATTGGATGTTGCAGAACGAAAATATTGGAAATAATTCATTCCGTGTTTAATATGGGTTCTCTGACGAAGCCTGGTTCCACTTAAATGGGTAAGTTTCGTCGCAGAATAACTGGTATTGCAGCCAGCAAAACTCCCCTCGCAGACATGAGATTCCTCTGCATGACTAACGGATAGGAGAATGGTGCTCACTCAAAACATCATCGCCTATCGTGAGGAACATTGGTACCTACAGTAAGTCCCCGCACCATGGAGAGGAACCAGCATAGGGGTGGGAGAGCCGATATTATCACCACAATAGTAAATGCATTATGGTTCTTCTCTGTGCTTGACACGTGTGAATGTGAGGTCAAACACCACCTGACCAAGTGCCTACCTTCCAGATCTCTCGAGCTATGGAGTTTAGTACTACAATTTTAATACAAGCAATGTATTGCGATATCCAACGTTAAATAATTTATAAATATTAATGTTTACATTACCTTTGTTTTTCAGGGCTTAACAATTCAGAAAGATCTAATATTAATAGACGTTGAAGTATACTTGGTGCTCAAAGAAACAAGTGAATCATTAATCGGAATATTCAAAGAAGAAATTTCCATCGTTAAACATAAGTAAGTAGTGACGCTCTGCTATCCTATGTATTTTATCAAATAAGTTACTTCTTTAATCCATAATTCTCTGCGGTGTTCGAGGGGTAAAAACCTAAAATCGGGACAATAATCGGTTCAGTTAAAATAATTGGTTTTTAAACGAATTTTTAAACACAGAATAAAAGTATTAAATAGTT